>JANPWX010000507.1:13921-40816 GCA_024734555.1 Trochalopteron elliotii
TGCCCCGATGGCCCGGGACAGGCAGCGGCCCCCACAGCCCCCGGCTGGTCCCTGTCCTGCCAGAGCACAAACCAGCTCGGCTCCTGGCCTGCCCTGACATCTCCCCTGCTGCCCGGGCTGTGCCGAATCCCTGCCCGCTGCCGGGGGATGGCACAGGGACCCTGCCACACCAGCACCTCTAAAACTACCTGCAGTGCCTCCAGTCTGTATTTACCACACAGAGATGGTGCCAGGGCAGTGCCACACACACTGGCACAGGACCCCCTGGTGCCACACCCTGCACTGGCAGACATTGTGGCCCTGCCAGTGCCAGCAGCTGGAGGCTCTTCTGCTGGCTCCTGTTCTCCTGATGTGACGGGTGCCAGCATGGCTGTGCCACGCTGGGCTCTGCCAGCACCACAGCTGGCACAGCAGCAGCACACGGGCTGGGCTGGGGGAATCCAGCTGCTTTGCCCTGTGTGATGGAAAGGGGGCACAGGGCACTCCAGGGACCCAAGGGCAGCACCAACCTCCCTGAACATGGAACACAGCAGGTGCCCCCAGCTCCCTGACCCTGCCACCTCCTCCTCCCTCCACCCCTTTGGATGCTCCCAGCTTCCACCTGCCATGTGGCACCAGGGGAGCAGCCACTGAGGCTGTGAGAGCAGCACCTCTCACCCATTGCTGTCCCACACTGTGACACCTCCTTGCCACCATCTCTTCCTTTGCACAGTGGCACCACAACACTGGAAAGCCACAACACCCCCAGCCCAGGCAGTGCTGGACCTGCTTCAGGCAGCCCAAGCTTCTCTGAGATGGGAATTAAACTGGAAATTCAGGGCCCAAAGCAGCTTTGCTGCTTCTTCACGGTTATCAGTTATTTTTAGCATGCTACAATATTTATTAGGAGATACATAAAATGGAGCAAACCAACAAAAGGAGCAAGATTCAGTGACATCCCAGACTTCAAAGGGGGATTATTTTGGGGCTGGACCTGCTCCTGGCTCCCACCCTGCTCCGAGCACCCCCTGAGAGCAAACCCTCATGCCAGAGCCAGCAGGTTTTGAGTATCCCCACATTGCACCAACCTAAGTGAGGGAAAGGGGCTCAGTGAGAAATGGATTCAAAACCCGGTTTGCAACCAACAACCCTATTTCAAAGAGAATTTTTTCCTTCCAAAATGAGAAAATCCAGGGCAAACGCCTGAGGTCATGAGGAGAAATAAGCGAAGGGAACCGAGCACTGGGCACACAAGTGGAAGTGATGGAGGTTTTGGCATCACCCCGAAGGATACAGGGCATGGCATCTGGAGAGCGGGGCAGCAGCCAGCACAGAGGCTTTGGGGCCAGCCCAGCACAGGGAGAGGCAGCAGCAGCCCCGGGGCACACAAAGCCCCCCGAGGAGCGATGCAGGCGGCCGGAGGAGGATGCGCTGGGGAAGGCAGCACGCCGCCTCCTCCCAGGTATTATTAGCCTGGAACAGCACAGGGACAGAGCCCAGAGGCAGCAGCCTGGCAGCGGTGATGGGAGCTGGGGAATAGATGCCTCGGTGCCAGCCTGGAGAGCCCCCAGCCCTTCCATGCCTGGGATGGACCGAGCCCTACTGCCCACACCCGTCTGCATTAGGGCAGCCCCGCAAGAAGCTTCTATCTGAGGGGAAGGGGCAGAGCCTCATTTCTGGAAGGGAAGCACAACCCTGAAATAGCAGGAGCACAGGAGCACACACAGACCCCGATCCCCAAAACTCCTCCTGCTTCATTTACTAACTGGGCCATCAAGAACGAGAAGGTGAGGAGTGAAAAGAGCTCAGCTCCAGCTAATTTGGTTCAGCAGCACGAGGCCCAGCCCGCCGTGACTCCCTGCGGGATCACCATCCCCGGGTCAGGCAGTGCCCTGCCCCGGCAGACGGGCGGGCACGGCTCCAGCCCAGACACACCACAACACAGGGAGAAAACCCCTGATCTGAGCAGCGGGAGAGCTCCAGCTCTCACCAGGATTTAAATACGCAGGTACAAGCCTTATTTACACCCCTGCTCCCAGGCTGGTTTTGCAAGGCTCCTGCTAATTCCTGTGCTGGGGAAAGGCTTGTCTCAGCCAGTCGGAACACGCCGCTCCGCGAGCGCAGAGCCCACGCTCTAAACTTAGTACTCAGAGCTTTATATACTTTATGTAAATATGCTCCGTGTGCCATTGATTTATCCAGAGCCTTGATTTTACACGTTATTCCATCACAAAATGGCGAGCGACACTCCTTGTTCACGAGGTGGTTTTCAGTTTGGGTTTGCTCAGAATGACAGTGGGCTTTCGGATAACGCCCAGAAAGGCAAATTTAAATAAAAAAGACTGTTAAATATGCCAGATGCACGGGGGAAAATGTAACACACAAAGCACGGTGTAAGATCTCGGGACTGCACTCCAAGGAGAAGCTCTGCCTTACCCAGGAGTGAGGCTTCACCTGCAGCCAGGTGCCCACCGGGACCTCAGGGCTGCTGCTCTCATCTCCATTCCCCAGAAATGGGGGAAATCTCAGCCACCCCACACGCTGAACCACAGCCTTTCTCATGGCGTTTGGCTTTCTTTGGCATGACCTGATCCCCTATAAGGGCTGGGGGAAGGTGCTTCCCTGCCAGGCTCAGCAGCTTCCCCAAGACCCCACTGACAAGCACGAACCACTCAAGCACTGCATTGTAAATTGAAACCTTGATTGAGGTTGTCAGCTTCAAATTCACATTTTAAGAATTGTCTAAATAAAATCCCCAGTTCGAAGGAGGAAAAAGAAACCCCCATTTGTGACCCGAGCAGAGAGGGAGGCAGCCAGGGTGGTGGTCACACCCAAAGCCACACCACACACACCAGAGCCACCCAACAGCTCCAGAAAATCTTTTCTGGGTTTCTAGGTTGGAGAGGCCTCAAATAACTCCCCCGTGCCGCCCCCCCCTCACTCCCCGCCTCCCGCATCCACTTCCAATTCACCGGGAGCCGCTGACCTAATTAGCAGTGTCAGCACGTGGCGGCGCCGGGCACAGGCTTTGGCACAGCCTTTGGCACAGGCTGCTGCCACGGGGCCAGGCTGGCACTGCCCGGGCTCCTGCCTGCTCCTGGGGCACCCCCGGCTGTGGGAGGCCAGCCGGGCACCCCCCAGAGCCGGGCACACGAGCACTGCTGGAGCCACGCCGGGCAGTCGCTGCTCCAAAGCCAGACCGAGCACCCCCCGCGGGTCAGACGGAGAATTAGGAACACGAGCAGATGAAAAGGGAACAAGCTGCTGCCAAGTCCCAACTGGAGCAGCCGCTGTTGTCCCGCACAGAAAGCCAGGGCAACACAGCCCTGCCACTTCCCCAACGCCACGGTGACAGCTCGGGGAGGGGTGGAGATCAAAGAGCAGCTGAGAAATGTCAAGCCCCGAGTCGTGTGGAGCACACGCTGCTGTCAGTGCAGGTGGAGCAGCACCGAGCTCCAGCCGAGCCTTTGATAACCACAGCCTCGCTGGGAAATGAGTTCAAGCCTCCCATCCCAGCCAGGATCCTGCAAACACAGGGAATACAAGCCAAGGGCAGCGCTGAGCTCCACCACAGAAATCATAACCACGGATCATTCTTAGATCCTTCACGGATCCTGACCAGGCTGAGCCAAGCACCGGCCCCAGGGACAAGAGGGGACACCCAGCAGGCAGGAGCTGCCTTGGGGTCACCAGCACGGCACAGCCATGAGTTTTGGGAGCAGAAAGCCAAGGGGAGCACGTGGCAGGCACACTTCCATCCAGCACCGGCAGGGATGCAGAGAGGGAGGGGCTGTGCCAACTCCAGCTCTCATCCCAAGGAGGAATTGGTCAGGGCCAGCGGCACAGCAGGATGTGTGGGAAAAGAGAAAGGAAAGGTCAGGGAAGAGAGAGGACTGTGCTGGATCGATGCAGCAGGCTGAAATACCTGGAAGGAGTAAACACACAGAGAAGGGAGGATTTGTTTAGGCAACCACGAGGGAGAATAGCTGGAAATGGGATAAGATAAAAAAGAAGTTAGGCTGATTAGCAAGGGAAGAGTATCTGAGCTGGGAAACAGACTCAAGGCAAACCTGCTGAAAACCCACCAGAGCAGAGAGGCAAAATGAGCAGAGCAAGCGGCCAGGGATCCTCAGCCTGGGCAGCTTTTCCTCATTCCCAGAAATTGCTCCTTGAGAGGCAGCTGGCAGACCCTGGAGCAGCCTCGGGGGAGGCACTGTCCCCTCCTGGCTGCTGCAGCTCCCACACACGACCCAAGTGTGCCAGAGGGAGGGAGGGAGGGAGAGAGGGTGGTGTGTCCAGCCAGGCACAGCAATGCTGGATCCAAGCCTGGGGCTATCTGAGGCTCTTCCACAGCCAGGAAGCAGAGCAGAGCTCAGGATGAGCCCTGACCCAACCTCTCCTGTAATATGGGAAATAAAACACCAGCCCCACAGCAAGGAATGGCCACCACTGATCACTGCAGGACTCCACACACATTTCCCTGCCTTCTGCAGGGACACTGGCCCTGCAAAGCCACAGGAGCCCCCCAGAACCATACAGGCACAGCAGAGCCCTGCACGTTTCTCAGGTAGAGAACAACCTCCCCCTGCCCTGCACAGCACCAGTACCCCCAGGCAGGAGAAGGGAAGGCCCTGGCCCCTGATGTGCTGCCCACCAGCCTCCCCCGCTTGGCTGCAGCCAGAGCTGTGTGGGGACACCAGGACATGGCTGCTGATGGTTATCCAAGGTGATGGAAGAGGCAGAGCAGATCCTGGGGAGCCAAGCCCAAGAGCCCGCGCGCTCCGGGGACGCCAGGCTGCCTCCCTCCCTCCCCTGGGAAGGGCTGTCTCCCCTCGTTATGGTCACATCTGCAGCAGCCCCAGCCCTGCCCTGCTGCTGCCCAGCCCCAGCCACGCACAAATGTGGTGTTACATAAAATAAAGAGAGCAAAGCAGCCAGGGAGTGCTGCTCTGCACCTTCTCCTGCCCAAAACGTTCCCTCCATGCAGGAACACCCCAGATCAGCACCTCAGTGCACAGGTTTGGTACCCAAATGCTCATGACACAGCCCTGAGCTGCACAGGCACATCCAGGAACACTTCCAGGGATGGGGCAGGCACAGCTTCTCTGGGCACCCTCTCCCCTCCTCACAGGGAAGAATTTCTCCCCAATATCCCATCTAACCCTGCCCTCTGGGAGAAGGAAGCCATTGCCCCTGTCCTGTCACTCCATCCCTTGTCCAGAGCTCCTCTCCAGCTCTCCTGGACCCTCTTTAGGTGCTGGAAGGGCCTCCTCTTCTCTTGCTGGGTTTGGGCACACATCCTCCCTCAGCCTAAATCCCAGTCAAACCTGGAGGGAGTCACCTGGAGAGGCTGAGCTTTGAGTCCTTCCCTGTTTGACTTTCACATAAACTCGTAACCTGGTTTGTGCAAACTCCCTGTCATTTGGAGCTTCCTGACCTACACCTAAAATTATTTCTCCTGATGGGAATATCCAAATGAGGTTTCAATGACAAAAGTTTATAAAACCCCACAGGTTATTTGGCACAGTGGTACTTAATGCTTAAAACATTCCCATGGGGGCAGGAGTGGGTGAAGGCAGAGGCTGAGCTTGGCCCCCACTGCCCACCCAGGGTCACCCACTGTCACCTGGGTCAGGCACAGCCTTTCAGGACAAACACCCAGCCCCAGCATTGCTATTTAGGCTGAATTACAGCCAGTTTTGTCTCAGCCCGATGCAGAAATCCAATTGCTCACAGCACTAATATGATTTGATAAATACTTTGAACCAACATAACTTCATTGCTGAGCTGCTGATTCAGTCCAGGTCCCAAACCCATCATGACCTTGATTTCACGGCCTGATCACAACCAGCCTTTAATGGAATTACAGCACTTGAGCTTCCGTGGTGATTGTTTAATCTTAATATTGTTTTCATTCTTCTTCATCAGAGATGTGGAGTGAGCAGAATTGGTTTGTTCTCCTGGTTTTCAGCACAGGTCAAGCCCCATCTCAGCCACTCCACGAGGAAGATGAGCCACGTGAGGCTCTCAGCCCTCACTCCTTGTGTGGAACAGCAGCTCGGGACTGATTCATAAGGAATAAAAGCCTGGCTCAGTGTGACACTCAGCAGCAAGAACCCCCAACCACAGCATCGCTCCTGACCACGGCAGACAGGGGTTGGGAGCTGGGAAATCACTCCTGCAGCCTGCTGCCACTTGGAGCTGCTTCAGAGCTACGTGAGTCTGGGCTGCAAACCACGAGGTGTTTTAACTCCTCAGCCACTTAATGCTGCAACACCCATCCCCATCTGGGAAACTCCATAAAACCAGCAGGAGACAGTGGCCAGGGGATGTGGGGCTTGCAGACAAGCCCAGAGCAGCTCACTCCATGCAACAAGGGGCTGATGCAGCTCAGGAGAAGCCTCAGAAGAGCATCACACTCCCTCAACCCCCTGTTCCAAAGCTACTGCTCCCCAGCCATTGCTGCATGCACTCCCTGCTGAGCTCCAGGATTTATTGCTGCTTTATAGAGGGGGAACAGCTGAATTAAACAGGTGAGAGGTTTGGGCTGTTGTACTGAGCTCTCCGATGGATTCAGCAGTGTGGAAACACAGCCACGCTGGTGCCCCTGCCCAGACAAGGGCTGTCCTCTGCCAAAACCAGAGCCTGGGTGGCCCCAAAGCTGCTCTCACTCTGGCCAACGTTACATAAACCCCGAGGTCCCTGCAGGACAGTCCTGCTGCTGCCACCACGTGTCTCACTCACCCGTCTCCCTGGCAGGTGATGACAAGATGTGGTCACTCCACAAGTGGTGAAGAGGCAGAGAGGAGCAGTTCTGCTTCCTGGAGCATTAAATATGAAGGAAGATGATGACAGAGCACCAGACTCCTGGCTGGCAGCTGCCCCAGCAGCTTCACGGGATGAGCCTTCAGCAGAGCAAGATGTTACTGCTGCCTCGAAGGAGGTGACACTTCCATCAACAGCAGCTTCTCCCACGAGGAGAGAAGGAAGCAGCCACAGCCCATTAGGAGACTCCAGCCAGCCCTGGCTGATGGGTCTGTGGTCCCCAGGCTCCAGCCTGGCGCAGCTGTCAGCATCCCAAACCATCCCCAGGTACCTGAGCAGCTCCGAGGAGACCACCAGAGGTTTGGCAAGAGGCCACAGGGGTGGCTCTGGGCCAGCTCAACAAACCAGCCTGGCTGTGGCTCTGCTTTAACCAGGCTGAGGAAAGCAAAGCCCCACAAAGCTCTGTAGATGCTCCTGAACCACTCAAACCTGGTTTCACCTCCTCAAAGCCCATTTTCAGCTCCCCAAAGCCCAAAACAAGGCTCTCTCCTCAGCACCAACACCCACACGCTTCCAGGCTGGACGAACTTGCTGCAGTCCCCCCTCTCTCCAATGCCCAGGCAGAGGTAAAATAGCATCGAGGGTGGCCCCAAACACTCTTTTTTTCTGCTGAGGAAACACCAGCTCTGCAGTCAGCAGACAAGAGAGGGGAAGTGCCCTCTTGGCAATTTTAACTTGGTTTTTAGATCTAAGGCAAAGCAAACCCCCACCGAGTGCAGCAGAGCAGTCACAGAATCACAGAATATTCTGAGCTGGAAGGGTCTCATAGCTCTGTAAGCTCAAAAGCCATCAGAAGGCTTTTTTGGAGATAAGCACTTCCTAAATGCTTACTGCTGAAAGATTAAAGGGAATGAGTGTCTGATCCTGTTTCCCTGCCCGGAGAGCTGTGCTAACAGGGCTGCCCCATCCCCTGCCACATCACAGCGGGAGCCTCAGCCCACCCTGCAGCCCAGCTGGGATGGATTCCCTCCTCCTCCCACCCCTGTGGGATGGGGATCCCTGCCCCGGGGTTTGGCAGGACACGGCTGGCTCTGGCAGCAATTCCCTTCTGTTGTCCCTGTCAGCAGCTCTGGCAGCTGGGGGGGAACAGAGGTTTGGTTCTCGTGTCCCCCCACGCTGGGCTCGGGGCCTGGCAGGGCTTTTCTTGCTCAGCAGGAATTGCAAAGCTGGGACTTGTGGAGACACCACGTTCAGAAGTGGTTTCAGCTGCTCAGTTCTGAGAACACAGCAGAGCTCCCAGCACAGCGGGCTGGACATGGGCTGGCACCTTCCAGCACCTCCCAGCCCTGCTCCAGCCCTGCTCCAGCACCTCCCCAGCCCTGCTCCAGCACCTCCCAGCCCTGCTCCAGCACCTGCCAGCCCTGCTCCAGCCCTGCTCCAGCACCTCCCCAGCCCTGGCTCCAGTCCTGCTCCAGCACCTCCCAGCACTNCTGCTCCAGCACCTCCCCAGCCCTGGCTCCAGTCCTGCTCCAGCACCTCCCAGCACTGCTCTGGCTGTGCCACCTCAGCACCTCCCAGAGCTCTGGCTCCACACAGGACCCACAGGCTGAGCCACAGTGGATGATGGTGGCTGCATCCTTCTCCTTGTGGCTCACACCACCATTTCCCATATTTCAATGCAGTTAAGGGTGTCACTTCCTCAGCACAAGCCTCACTGTAACTCTCTGCTGGAGGCTAAATGCCACTAAATGCCATCAAATTCACCCCCCCGAGCAAAGTGCCATCATTGTCCAGGTCTCCTTCAGCAGACACAGATCTCTGACATGTGAAGAAACAGAACCTGGCCCCAACATAACACACACACCCCTGCCTTGGAGACAAGACTAAATAATTCCTGGGTTCAGGAATTCATCCTTCCCTTTCCAAGCACCACTTGTGCCATTGTTCCATGGCACAGGACCTGTCAGCCAGGGCATGTTGGTGTATCAGTTACCCCTGAAGGCTTGCCTGGATCAGCCATGCTCAGGGCAAAGCTCACAGAGAAGTCTGCAGAGTGCAGAGGACACAAATTCCTGCTGTGGATCCATCAGTGACCCGAGTGCCCCCCGGCACTTGCCAGGACATGCCCTGGATGCTCCTCAGTGAGACCCAGCCCTGCCTCCCCCTCTGTGGGGAGCTCTGAGTGCCCCCGTGCCCACCCCCGGGAAGGACCCCAGCCCACAGACATCACACCCACACGGTGTCACCCCCACACGGTGTCACCCACGTGGTGACACCCCCACACGGTGTCACACCGCTCTGATTCACCGCAGCCGCCCCCGGGGAAGGGGCACAGGCACACAAAATCCACCAGCAAAAACCCTCCCAGGGACTGGGACCAGCCACGGCAGGAATGAATGATCCCTGTGGGCCACTCGTGAAGGCAAAGGGAGCAGTGGATGGAGCAGGGTCAGGCAGCAGCTCCAGCCCCACTCTGTGCTGTGCCATGGGAACAGCCCGTTCCTAGTGCTGGCTGCAACCCCCTCCCACCCACACCTCTGAGCCCAGCAGCTCCCCTTTCTCTACACAGAGCAGCAAATCCTTCCCCGGGGCTTTGCCACAGCCTGGCCACCCCCCCTGGGCAGCACCAAACACCCCCTGGTGTCCCCAGGCTGGGCTCCTACCTGCAGCTCCTTGTCTGAGTATTTCTGTGGGTTCTTGCTGCCCTGGCTCTTCTTGCGAAGTTTCTTCAGCTCTGCCTGGCACTTGTCAAGGGAGTCCCCCTTGCTCCTCTGCTCTGTCTGGTATTTCTTCAGCGCAGCCTGGATGGCACAGGAGAGAGTTCTGAGCCTTGGCTGCAGCTCCTGCTGCCAAGGGGTGACAGAAACAAGCAGAGCCCCCGGGAAATTCCAGTGGGACTCCCCAGGCCCAGAGAGCAAACAGGGGACAACTCTGTCCTGTGTGTGGTGACGTGGGGGACACCAGGGAGCCATCTGTAAGCAGGGGCAGGATGTGATGTCCCCCAGCAGGGAGCAGCTGATGGGGGAGACCCAGGGACCCCCGAGGCCAGGGCTGTGCCAGACTCACACACACAGAACTCACACTCAGGTACCGGGAGTCCAGCTCCACCTTCTGCTCCAGCTGCGTCAGGAGCTCGTTGTGGAAGGACTTGAGCTGCAGGGAGAAAGAAAACACTCAGTGCCTGGGGAGGGCTGGCAGAACCTCCCTGGGGAGCAGTAGGGAGGGCACAGGAGCAGGGCTGCACAGGCTGAGAGCAGTGAGGGACACTCAGAGAGGGCCCAGCAGGGCTGAAGAGGATACCCAAGCAGTGCAGACCCTTTGGAGCTTAGCAAATCCATGACAAGAGGGGCTGGTGTCACATGGACAAGGCACAGAAAAGCATTTTTCACTGACAGGGACCCCAGCACACCAGGCTGGGCACTCACCATCTCCTCCAGCTGGTTCTGGATCTGCCTGTGCACCTCTGCCATCTGGAAGAGCACATCCCCTGCAGAGACAGGACAGGGAGGGTTTGAGGCACTGAGCCCAGGGGTCACAATGGGGCTGGGGCAGGCAGCCCTTGCTGGCAAGGAGGGGTCCCCAGCCAGACCCAGGGGGGCTCCTGGAGTACCCTCCATGCCCACCTTTGGGGAGCTGCAGTGAGCTCACCTGAGACACTTGGACAAACAGGGAAACCTTGAGAGGCAGGAAGGGGAACAAGGATGAGCAGCAGCAGCACCCCAACAGCAAGGGCAGCCCTTGTTCCCCAGGCCCAGCACAGGGACAGACACAGCCCTGGCACTCAGTGCAGGTCACAGGACACAAGGATAAGCCCTGGGGTCCCCACTGCAGCCAAGGAATCCCAGCTCTGCTCTGCCACTTCCTTTAATTTTTCTTTTCCAATGCAGGGCTGCAGCCCCACCCCCAGTGCTGTTCCTGGAGGAAGGGCTGTGGCCTGGCTCAGCAGGAGCCCCAGCGTGGCTGAAGCCAGACACACACATACACAGGAGCATCTTTTAGGAAGGGAGCCAGCACTAAGAGCCCTGACTCTGGATCAGAGGAGCCTTGGGGACAGCCCAGCTTTGTCAGCTCTTTTCAGGGCTGAATTTGGAAGCTTTCCCTTCCAGCATGGCAGGTTGTAGCTCCCCAAGAGGCTCCCAACCTCTGTGGAGCTGTTGCAAATGAAAGGCAGCATCTCACTGGGACAAGGGAAGGAGTGGGAGCCTCTCCCAGCACAGCTGGTGCATGCAGGGCCAGCCCCAGCCCCAGCCCGTCCCCCCACATCCCTGGGCACAGGGGCATGTGCCAGCTGAGTGCCAACACTCCCAGCTGACCAGGATCAACCTGCCTCAACATTGCTTTGCTCTCCTGGCTGGAGCAATTCTTACTTTGCACCACACACTGTGTCTCAAACCCTTCTGCAAACACTAAAATCTGATCCCTTGGCAGGCACAGGGCCCTCTCTGCAGTGACAGAACGGGCTGTGGCACTGGCTGCTGGCAGTGCCACTGTCCCTCTGTGCCCCCTGAGGAGGCAGCAATGCCCAGGGCATCCCACAAAGTGAGAGGTGACCAGATGGCAGAGCTGCAGCTCTGCTCCTTCCCCACCAGGAAATGGGGCTGAGATTTCCAGCGGGTTCTGCAGGTGCTGAGCCCAGAGGAGCCCTCCCACCCGGCCACCACCCACCTCTGCAGTGTCACACGTGAGCAGGGGGGGCCAGGCAAGGGGCCACCACCACCACAGGAGTGCCAGGAAATCACTGAGACAGCTCAATGGTGGGAAGTGCCTGAATTCCCACTGCAGGGGGGCCCTGGCGTCACTCTGAGGTGGCTTTGTCAGGGGGTGGCAATGCAAGGGTGGCTCTGTCATTATTCCCAAAGCTTGCACCACCCCCCTGTCCCTCTCCCTTCCCCTTTGGCTGGAGTGGAATCCTGGGTGTGCTGGTGTGGGGCTGGCCAGGGACTCTGGCCATGGTCACAGAGCTCCTGAGCCACCCAGAAATAACACCCATGTCCCCAAATCCAGCCCTGGGCACCCCTGCTTTGGGACAAGAGGGTTCTGCCCCCCTCCCACATTCCTCTGGCAGGGAACTGGCCTGTTCCCAGCAGCCAGGGCAGCTTGTGGTGCTCTCTCAGCACTGATATCCATCTTTTGGGTTCAACTTTCTCCTGCACCACCACCACCACCCCCTCGGTTCCAGCCCCACATCAAAGCCAGCAGGGCATGGAGCCTTTCCCACAGCACAGCCTTGCTGTGTCCCAGCCTGCTGAGGGGACTCTGCTGTCCCCCCCCAGCCCAGCACCACGAGGTGGCAGAAAGGCAGCTGGATGCCTGCCCAGAGCCTCCTGAGCTTCCTCCAGAGCCTCTCTCTGCCCAGCTGCCTCCAAAGGAACCAGCCCCAGGCTTCCCATGGCCTCTGCCACCACCTGGGCAGCAGGATTTGAGCTAAATTCCCTAAAAGCAGCAGCACGGTGTGAATTCCCACAGAGCACCTCAGCCACCCCAACAGCTGCTCCACAAAAACCTACAGATCGTGTGAGACTGTCCCAGACATCTCACCCCAAACACAGCCCAGGGCTGCAAGGGGGGAAGTTAAACTGAGAGTAAGGGATACCACGGTAGCAGCAAAGCCTAAACAGCCCAAAATTCGACTTGGCAAAGAACCTGTGGCACAGTGCCAGGGGTACCACCACAAAAATCTGAGGGGGCCACCCCAGGGAGGTGGGTGGCAGGGCTGGGACAGGCACAGGGCACACGCCCTGGCAGCAGCACAGCCGCCCACGCCGGCAGCATTTTGCATCAGCTGCCAGAGGGATTTGTAAACCAAACACCTGAACCCCCACCGAGCAGCAGGACAGCAGCTCGGGTCACCGTGTGTGCCAAAACACACCTCCTCCAGCCGAGGAACCCCCCGTGCAGCACCTCAGCTACCCCCGGAGGCACGGAGGGAGCCGGGGAAGGGCAGCAGGAGCTCTCCCCTCCCCGCGGGAGGGATGCCGAGCACACGGCGAGGAGGAGCTGCTGCTTAAGTGACTCACAGTATCGTTCTGGGAGAAGAACTATAGCAGCTATTGTGGGCCCTTCCCTTCCACACCCAGCCCACAACAGGCGAACAGGTTGTTCCACATCCCTGCCGGCACCACGGGAGCCAGCTGCCCCTCCAGAAGGTGAGGCAGTGGGAACCCCATCTCAAGGGTTTGCTTTGGAGTTGTCAGACACTCAAGGTTATTTTTTGACCCTCCCTCTAAAACAGGATATGGGCCATTTCAAATAAAAATACCGATGAGGCATTAATCAAGGAGGCAGATTGCTCAGAGGCACAACGTGTGGGTGCTTGTGCAGGGCTGCAGCAGCCCAGGCTGTCCTGCAAGGGCACCAGGAGATGGTGGCCAAGGCCAGGGACCATCTCCCACCAGCAGCACTGTGGCTGCCCCAGCTCCTGGGGTCAGGATTTGGGCACATCCCCTAAAAGCCAGCCAGCAATAGCCCTGCTCACACAACACCTCAGTGCTGAAGGTCTGAGGCAGCCAAATTTAAGGCAAAACCCAGTGTAGGAAGAGGTGGCACTTGGGGGACTCGGGTCAGCAGTTGGGCTCATTGGCCTTCAAGGCTTTTCCAGCCTGAACAATCCCACTGGAAACTTCTGCAATCTTTTTTTGCTGTTCCCTCCCAGCAGCACAACCCGGGCCAGGCTCCCAGAGCAGCTCCCCAGGCCCAGGGAGCACTCCCAGCCCACCAGAGGCTCTGACTCCACCAGTGACAGCTGAGAGGGAAGATCCGTGTGCAGTGGGAAGGAGACGAGTGTGGGGAAACAATCAGCTTCTCCACGCTGACTCATCCCTTTCCTCTCCACAACGGTTTCACTTCTGCCAGCCCCAGAGGACGGGGAGATGTGCTGATAACTCATCAGCCACTCAGCGCTGCTCCAGCCCCGCCTGGCACAGCTTAAGGCATTTTTCACTTGTTTGTTAAGGGACCAGGTAAAGAGAAAAGCAGAAGCTTCTCAAGGCACCCTGGTTTGGGTTCCCAGTTCCTGCTAACTGGCTCCCTCAGCCTGGGCTGTTGGCACTGACTCTTTCAATCAGACACTGGGACGTTCTGTGCCCCCCTGGATGGGGGCCAGCCCTGGATCTGTACGAGGATGCAGAGCCCAGTGAGTCCCCAGTGTTGTGGCAGGAGTTATACTGGTGGCATTGGTTAATTAAACACCCTGACATTGCCCAGCCTGGCCCCACATGATCCCACCAGAGGGGAAGCAAACACCTCCAGGACCTGGAGCTGGCCACACACCCGGCCAAAACCCCTCCTCAAACCTGCCCAGTGCTGCTGGATGGCAGAAAGCAGCTCATGGACACACACAGGACCCCTCCACACCCCCAGAAGGATGGAGCATCTCTGCAGGATCCCTCCCAGGCACAGAGCAGGTGGGAATCCTGGAAGTTGTCACCATCAGCAGGGAAGGTGAGACCCAGACGTTCCACACATCTGCCACACGCTGGGAGCCCCAGCCAGGCCACATGGTCCTCACAGATGCTCATTTACAGCCCTCCACCAGCACGTACCAAACACAGGTGGGTGAGAACGAGCCTTGGCTGTCTGCTCCTCATGGCAAGGGTGGAGGCAGCCCTGTCCTGAGGCAGCACACGGCTTTCAGAGGACTGTCTTGTGTTTCTGCACCCTCAGCAAGCCCATTCCTGCAGCTTCTTTTCTTCCACCAGAACAAAGCTGTCACCCACAAGGTGTTAAGTGCGTCGTTAAGGCCAAATTTAAAGGATCGACAAAAAGATCTCGGCTCCCGGCCAGGAGCTCACCTCCACAGCAGGGACACTGCCACAAATCACAGGAAAATATTTCCTGGAGTTGTGTGTCACCCCGGGCACGGCTCTGACCGGTTCCCAGTGGACACCAGCAGCTCTGTTGGTCCCACACCACACACGGGCACCAGCAGTCCCTGACCCCCCTGGGGGCTCCACGGCGACCTTTGGCACCGGTGGGATCCATATCCTCACCTCCACCACTGCAGGAAGCATCTACCCAAAACAACCACCAATCCAATTAACTAACAGATTAATCCCCGTTCCCAGAGGATCTGGTGCAGCACAAAGCCTCTGAAGGGCCGGGAGCTGGGACAGACCCCGAGCTGCAGGGGAGGGAGAGCCTGAACTCAGGGATCCCTGGAAGTGCCCCAGGCCAGGCTGGACAGGGCTTGGAGCGCCCTGGGATAGTGGAAGATGTCCCTGCCCATGGCAGGGGTGGAACTGGATGAGCTTTTACAGCTCATCCACACCATGAAAGGTGCCATGTCCTGATTTCATTGTGGAAATGAAAAGCCATTATGTGCCAGGGGCTCCTTTCAGCTCAACAATGGTTGAGTAATTACTGCCTTCGCTGCCCTTTCACAGCCTGGTGTGTCACCCAGAGCAGCTCCACTCATCCAAGGGGCCTCCCAGAAACAAGTGCTGAGCAAAATCCACCTCCAGCCCTGGAGGTGCTGCCCAGCCCCGGCGTCCCGGGGGAAATGTCTCCAGCTCCGCTCACCAGCAGAAGAAAACCCCTTTCCATGACTTTGTCATGGCCTAGTTTTCAAAAAGGACAAAATAAACGACATTTTGAGCAGCATCCAAGGGACCCAGGCAGGAGCTGGACAAGGGCCAAAGTCACCTGAGGACTCATGCACGAGGATGGAGCTTCTTGGAATGGGCTACAATTCTCTGGTCAGACACAGGCCCCTCACAGCAGCTTATCTTCCCTAAAACCCCTGCCACAACCACCCAGGGGATGAAGAACAGTCTCTCCCAAGGCCACATGTGGGCACAGACCTAATCCCAAATGCCAGAGCAGGGAACTGCACAGAGCAGAGCGGGTCCTGCTGCTCTGGGGCAATGACAGCTCAGAGCACCACTGGGCTTAGGAACACCCCAAAGCCCCGACTCTGCACACCCCAAACCTCAGCAGAGGGGCTCAGACAGGCCCCACCAGACACTTGCACCTGAGAACTCAGCCCCCAGAGCCGATTACAGCTCAAGGGCATTATTATTGTTATTATCTCCCTTTTCCTTTCCCACGCGGGATTATCCCGTCTACACACAGCTCCTAAAATCTGATGGGGAATTCAGAAAAAATGCACGGTGCTAAGCAGCAGCCAGGAGCCGAGGCCAGAGCAGTGCTCCAGAGGGCTCCGTGCTCCAAGAGGTATCTGGGGTTGGGACACCAGGAAAGCACCCAGGTTAGGAAAGAAAAGGTTTTGGAGGGGAAACAATTATCTCAGGTTTTTGTCCATGGAGGCTGGGAACATGAGCTTGCAATCCTGACCAGAGCATCCCATCTTGAAGCAGTTTTCCCTACAAAGTCATGGGAGAAAATCCCACTGAAGGAGGGAGCTGGGAGGAACAACATTAATGGAAGCAGCAACTGAGAGAATTCCTGTTTACTGGTCTAAAATGAATTCAATGAATTCCCCATCCCTGGAAGTGTCCAAGGCCAGGTTGGTTGGGCTTGGAGCACCCTGGGATGGTGGATGGTGTCCCTGCCCATGGCAGGGGTGACACTGGATGGGCTTTAGGGTCCCTTCCAGCCCAAACCAGTGTGGGATCCTATGAAATAACCCAGAGCCCCTTTTGGGCACTCTCAGCATTCCCAGCCCAGGGAATGATAAGGAAAAGGTGTTCCCAGGAAAAGCTGCACCTCTGGTGAGCACAGCCCCGACCCAGAACAGCTCCCAGCCCCTGTTTACACATCTGCTGGGAGGGGGTTGTGTCCCAGCTCTTATCAACTCCACTGAGCTGCAGCCAGAAATTTTATCTCAACTTTCTCCTGCCCGGAGCAGCTGCCACAGCAAATATCAGCAGGATCAGCAGAGCACGAGGCTGAGGAGCCTCGGAGCTGCCAGGAGCCTCCCTGGGATGTGTCCACACCAGGAGGGGAAGGAGCAGTGATTTGGAAACCTTTTAAACCCCAAAATGCTCAAGCCACACACGGGGAGACGCCACCAAGGACATCAAACCCTTGTCCTTCAGTGAGGAACCAGGGCCAGAAGTCCCCAAAGCCAGGTTTGAAGTGTGAGCAGAGCTGGGGTGTCCCTCAGCCCCAGAGAAGCAGCAGCAGCAGCTCCCTGCAGGCTCTGCACAGCCCTCGGCACACAGGGCTCTTTGTTTTATTTATTAAACAGAAGCAGATTGCTCCAGGCAGCTTTAATCCACGACTCGGTTTCCATAGACACTTGCTGCTTTCCCAGCACAATTCTGAGGCAGCAGCAGGGCTGGGGGGAGCGGGGCCTGACACCAAATCCAGAGCCCAGGGGCTGCTCCCCGACTCCTCCAGCCTTTAGAGTCGTTTCAGCTCAACCTCTCTGTTAATTGCCTGCCCCGGAGAGATGCTTTAATGAGCACTTTGCCATGGCCTCGGAGCCGGAGCTGCAGGAGGGATGGAGGGGGAGGAGGAGGTGGAGGAGGAGGAGGAGGAGGAAGGGTTCACCTGGGACTGCACAGACACCAGACCAAGGCCCATCTCACTCCATGAAAACCTTAACAGTGTGCAGCATCCCAGGGGGAGCTGAGAAAGTCACCTCCAACCATAAGAGGAACTGAGAGGGTCACCTCAAACCATGGGAGGAACTGGGATTGTCATCTCAAACCATGAGGGGAATGGAGAGGGTCACCTCAAACCAAGGGGGCAGCTGGGGGAGTGACCTCAAACCATGGGGGGAGCTGGGATTGTCACCTTAAACCATGACAGGATCTGGGAGAGTGACCTCAAACCATGGGGGGAGCTGGGATTGTCACCTCAAGCCATGGCTGTGAGGAGGGAGGACGCAGGAGGATGTCTGGGCAATAGGGGGACTGGAAAAAGCAGCTCCCAAAGGATTTGCTGGGGAAATAAGTGTGAGAAAGGGGAAGGAGCAGCAAGAGTCACAGCCCGTGACGTCTGCCATCGATTGGGCAAACACCAGTCCCTGGCAGTGGCACAGGGAGGCTCCAGCAGGGCAGAGCTGCTGCACCCAGGGCACAACCCCAGCCCCACCAGCACAGGGTGACACCTCCAACCTGCCCCTTCCCACATCCCTCCCTCTCCCCTTCCCCTCCAGAGGCTCCTGATGGGCAGCTCAGCCCCAGCTCCTCGGCCAAAATCTGCTGCTTCTCCTTCACCAAGTGACAAAAAACCACCACAGAGCTGCTCTCCAGAAACACCCTGAGCCAAAGCCCTGACCCTGAGAGCATCAGGGGGTTTTCCAAACTGCATTGACAGTAACCACAGAGACACTGCTAGCACTGAGACAAGGCAGGACCAGCCCCACACTGAGCTCACTTTCCCCAGCAGCACCAAAGATCTGTCTCATTCCTGGGCTGGGAATCTGCAACTCCATTTAGCAGCAAAAAACTGGGGACTCACCCAATTCTTTCGATCCTTGGCTTTCACTGGCCAGCTCCCCCATCTTCACCAGAGCATCAAAGTACCCTTTGGCTGCGTAGGTCATGCCTAAAAACACCAGAAAACCAGAGGTTATGTTCTCCTTAATGGCTGTTGGAACTTCTGGGCCACTGAGGAGATGCTAGACACTAAAATAGGTATTACCTCAAAGGGCTGAACCCCACGGGGAGGGACCACACAACAAACAGAGGAAAGCAAGCTGGAGCAGTGAGATTACAGGGTAATTTAGGATTAGAAAAGGTACGTGCAGGACTGTGGTGGTTTTCATTGCAGTGCAAGCATCAGGCTGCTAGTGCTGCTCAGAGAAAACACTGCAGAATAATTGAATATCACAGACTTTCATTATAGTTCAGCCTTGTTTGTTGACATTCCAGCTACACACTTGACTCTAATCAGATAAGCAGGGGGTTTCCTCTAATCACAGAACACGCTGTACAGCCCCAGCTCCAGCCTTCCAATGCTGCCTCTGCTCTGCCTCCTGGGCTCTGCACTTCCTCCAGCTGCCCCCCAGCTCGGAAGGATGACCCAAGCCAAGGTGAAAATTACAGGAAGGTCCTTGGCTGCACAGCGTTTTCACAGCAGGGATGTGGGAACAGCACAAAGCCAGTGATCACACTGGTTATCCTGAGTGCCATGGTTGGTGGCACAGGACAGCCCAGGATAAACAGATCCTCCTCCCATGTAATTAAAGCTGAGATATCAGGTAAATATTTAAATAATAAATAAATATAAATAAATAAAGTAAATAAACAGTCCCAAGGGTAAGCAGCTCTTCTCCCTGTCACACCCTGCCTCTGCTCCCTTCCCTGCTGCCAGCAGGGAAGCAGCAGGGAGAAGCACACCCAAACCATGAACCCCACTCCGCTGGCATTCCCAGGATTTTCTGGGAGAGCTGCAGCTCCTGAGGGTGCCCAGTGCCCCCTCCCTGGGGATCAGAGTCCACAGCCCCAGTGCAGTGGAGCGGGCTGGACGGGCACTGCCCTGTCACGGCTGGGTGAGCCATTAAATCCCAGTTCAAACCAGTGCTCAGTGCTGGCAGGACGCTGTGTCCGGGCACCTGGGAACAGGGGGAGGGCTTTAAATTCCTCCTGGAAACAGCCGGGAGCCTCACTTGACTTGTGGGAAAGGAAATGTGCTGCAGGCACAGGAGCAGGAGCAGCCATCCTTCCCAAAGGTCGGGACACAAACCCCAGCACTGCAGAACAGGAGACACCAAAGTGTTTTCCCCACCCCCGGCTGAAGAGGATGACAGACTCTCCCCCACGGGCATTTTCACTGGGATTATTCCAAAACACAATCCAGGGGACACACGTGCAGCTCTGAAGAGGCTCCTCCCTAGAAAAACACAGCTCTGGGTTGAGCAAAGCTTAAACCTCCTTCAAACCCAGCTGAGGAGGGCCCAGGCAGTGCACAAAGCCAGTTTAAGTCAAAACAGTCCGTTTTGGGGTTTAATCAATTCCTAGCTTCCTTTTGATCACTTAAATCTACACCTCCCTAATGGCTCCCAAAAGGATCCTGCATTCCCAATCAAGAGCTGCCATCAAGACTTTGAGGCTTTTCCCTTCTCTTCATTCTTCTGGGCAATTTAAACATTTCAATAACACCTCTTTAAACAAAGCTTCAAATCTCAGTTCTCAATATTTTAAACATTTCAAGATGAACTGTTTGGAGATGTGTTTTGTTATCCTCCTGCCTCCCAACATTTTTCCCCTAGAATCCCTCCCACATCCATGGCCTTGTACATCCCAACCTGGTCCAAGAATCATCTTACCATGGGAACAAGGAACTTTTCAACAAAACCCCAAAGATTTTCAATAAAAACCAAAGGTTTCCCAGCTTTCCCTCCCTCCCCAGCCTGGCAGCCCCAATGTCACTTACTTGCTAAGGCTTTTTCATAGGTCTTCCCCATAGAAATGAAATTCCTGAGGCTGGGGTTGAACTGCTCCATGATCGTCTAAAGGGAACAGAACATTGCTGGGATTAGCAGGGATGATGGAGTGAACAGCTCCATGCTCAATTCAGTCCAGATAAACACAAAAAAAGAGCAGAAAATCCCTCCCAGCTCCCTGGAAGATGCCCCAGGATCCCCCCTCATCCCACAGCTTCACTGAGGAAGACCATGAGGGACAAGAACGGGGGGGCTCTGCAGTGCCCCAGCATGAGATGCTTCCCCAGGAGAGGAAAGTGAATGCCCCAGCCAGAAAACCATCAGACATGGCAAAAATAACATAATACTGTATTATGTACAACTGTAAGTGGCTGTTTGGGGCAGCACCAGCCAGCTTGGTGACCCAATCCCTGGGGATGGTGACAGGTGATGTCCCAGTCCCAGGATGGCCACGAAGGGCAGCACCAGCCCAGCCCATCACAGACAAGGAGAATGAAGAGGAGAATTCCAAACGTGCAGCCAGGAGTGAGGCAGAGCAGAGCCTCCAGCACCTCCTGAGCTGTGCCAGCCACATGCCAGGAACCACACCTGGGTCCCTCACCTGGGCACTGCCCACAGGGTGGGGTGAACATGGGCAGCGCTGCCTGAGCTTTCCCTGCCTCGCTCCAAGGCCCTGGGTTAAGATGGGGAAGGAATAATCGGATCAGGCAGAAGAAAAGAAGAACAGCTCTGTGTGTGCCTGGCCCCACAGCCACAGCCCTCCCTGCCAGCCCCTCACCCTGACACTGATCCCAGCCCAGCCCTGGGAGAGGCACAGCCTCCATTCCCTGCAGGGCATCCTCTGGATGGAGCCCAGTCCCAGCCCCAGAGCTGGCCCCAATCCCCTGCCCTGCCTTGGGGACATTCTCACCAAGGTGCCAGCAGAAAATGGAGCTCAGAATGGCCCTGAGGAGGGATGCACCACGGGCATTCCTGCTGGGAACAGGGCTCTGCACCCCCAGGCTGCTGGCAGAGTCCCATGCCAGGCAGGGGAGGGAAGACAGGCAGACACTTACGGGGAATAAGCTGATTAAGCATCTGTCACCTCAAATGAGGCTGCCCGAACACTATAAAGCTTATTTTCTGCCTGAGGCATTTTTATCCCAGTTCCTGCTGCCCGGCCCTTGAGTCTGACAGCTGAATTTTCTTCCACACGTGTGCAGGGCTCAGCCAGAGCCTTCTTGGATCCAGACAGCCCTTTTTGGGTTCCTCTGGGCAGGACTCTGTGTGGGGCACCTGTCAGAGGGGTGGCATCGCCCCAGTGCTGGTATTTCAGGAGAAATCCTGTAAATCCTCCCAGGCTGCTGGGAGCAGCAGGCTGAGGATGGCTGCAGTGTCCCCAAAGCCTGTCCCCAGCAACTCTCAGGTCCTCACAGCACCAGCCACAACTGCAAAGGGCAGAAGATGATTGACGAGGCTAATGAGGAGCTGCCCCGCTAATTAAGGCTGCAGGCCAACAACACAGGGCCCCTGGAAGCTGTTTTGGGGCAGCTCAGAGCAGTTTGGTGGATGTGCTCAGCGTGAGAGGAGAAAATGAACCTGTAGCAACAAGCCAGGTGTTCTCCAACGTGTAGGAGACAATTGCACAGGAGTTAATTACCACTGCTGAGGATTGCTCCATCCTGCCCGCATCACGTTGAACTCCAGTCCAAAATCTACCTGGGTCATCCCACAGAGCAGCCAGAGGTGTGGGATCACTGCCCAGGGCAGGGACAGGGACCATTCCCCCTGCCCAGGGCAGGGACAGGCACATCCCCACTCCTGGCAGAGCCCCAGCCACAGCCTCGACCACGCTCAAGCTCAGCCTGAGCACTCTGAGGCTGAACAATATTCAAGCAGCAGAAATGTTGGCAGGATTTCTGCAGGGAGGAGATTTTTCGGCGGTTTGCAGGTTCAGAGCAGTGTTTGTGTACGTGGAGGTGCACAGGGATATGTAAATAGTGTGATTTTCTCAGCAGTGCCCGTGTAAACACATCGTCCTGAGCATGAAACCGAGGGAATTAATGATGGAACAGGATCCCCAGACAAAGCATCCTCCAAAATTCAGCCCATCTTGTCCAAACCAGAGGGAATCAAAGCACAGCCCAGCCCTGGCACCGCTCAGGGCAGGTCCTGCTCCCCCACTGATCCACAAGCGACGTTTTAAAGCAACAAATAAAGAGATAAAAGCCCCCAAAGGGTCTCATGGAGCGGCTGAAGGAGCAGGAAGGTGATTCTGTGCTGGCCAAATAAAATTCAGCAACCCCCCAGGAGGAAGTTTGCTGAAAGTGAATGTTTTTAAAACATTGTCTGGAGCCTCCAACAAAAACAGCCTGGCAGGATGAGAGCGGTGAAAAGGGCTCCTCACCCCAGAGATAAAAATAGCCTTTTCCAAGCCTTCCTCTCACCCCCAGGGTGGGAAGGGAAGGTGACTCCAGAGCCTTCACACCCCCCTCCAGGTGAGAGCCCCAGACCTGCCAAGGAGAAATGGTGGGAAATGAACAGGTTTGTGCCATGGAATGGCTCAGCAGCATCACCCCTCACAGCCAGGGACGTGCTGGAGCTGCTCCCCAGGCAGCACAGGGTTCATCCCCCTCCACGGGGGCTCTGGCAGGGCTGCCCCCCACGGAGAGGTGAATCCAGGTTTGCAGGACACCACCAGCAAAGCAAATACTCGGTAACACTGTGGCAATGAAAGCAAATCTCGTTCTCCCCAGATTTTGCTCCCTCAGCAGCACCCACAAGTTGTTTGCCTTCCATGGGCTGCCTGGGCAGGGTTCAGAAAAACACAGACACAAAACCTGGCAGCCAAGGGTTGAAAGGACTTTGCTTTGTTCCACTGTGCTGAATTCCCTGGGTAATACCACTCAGCTCTCCGGGATTGGCACGGCTTTATTCAGCTGCCAAAAATCAAACTAATGCAAAGCACAAGGTCTCCAGGACACGGGCCTGCTCCCTTTGCTGGGGGAAGAGGCAACAGAAACAAGGTCCCTTTTCTCCCCTCTGAGCACACTCCAGCCAGGATGCTCCAAACCCATAAATTAACCCATAAGGAAGAGTTTAGAATAATGGAAAAGAATAAAATATCCCCAGCTGGAAGGAACCTGTAAGGATCATGAAATCCAGCTCCTAAATCCTAAATTTAAGCCCTACTCAAGCTGGAAGTGGATGTGGCTCAGACTTCTGCTCAGGCAATTCCTGCACAACAGCTGAAGGGCAACATCCCTGGAAGGGCTCAAAACCCACACGGATGTGGCACCTGGGGATGTGGCTTAGTGGCCTCGGCAGTGCTGAGGGAATGGTTGGATCTGATGGTCTCAGAGGGCTTTTCCAACCTTCCCAAGGATTTTGTGGCTCCTTGCAGGACTGACACTGCCCAGGGACCTGGGCCCAGCCACGGCTTCCCTGGGTGACCATGACAAGCAGGACAGAGGAGCAGCACCAGGGGACTCTCCACTGTCACACTGCAGAAGCAACTCAGCTCTAAGGAAGTTTTGTGTCTAAATGGGTCAGCCCTGCTCCAGGAGCACCTTCATCATTTTGCTATCAATATTTAATGCCCAGCAAAGCCCAGTGCTGCCTCCTCCATCACAGCTTGTCCTGCCCAGAGCCATCAGGAGCAGCCCTGGGGGTTTCAGGAGCCAAGTTTCTGTCAGGAAGGAGCCCAGCTGGTAAAATCAGGGAAAAAAAACAGTCCCCATCTAAAGGCATTTAGTTTCTCCTGGCTGTCATGCCAGAGGATGAGGGGACCCAAGTCTCGGGGCAAGAGCTCTGAACACCTTTGTGTCAGGGTCTGGGGCTGAAGAGAACTGGGATGAGGATCCACACGGGGCACAAAGCCCCCCAGCACACTGGGAACACCCACCAGAACCCACCAGTGGCCACCCCTGCAGGGCAGGGCCATCCTCAGGTCCTGGGGGTTGGGATCTGCACTAAGGAGCCACAGGGGTCCCCCAGACCCCTCCCCACAGATGTGACACCGAGGGGCTCAGCCCCAGGCTGTGGCCAGAGGAGCTGGGAGCAGCCCTGTGCCCTGCCCTGCAACACGAGCAGCACCAGTGAAACCTTAACCAGGAGCAGGCTCAGCACAAGGGAGCAGCGAGGGCAGAGCCTGCAGCCCAGGGAGCAGCACAGGACACTGGGGTGAGACAGCAGCTGCTGCTCCCCAACACCTGGGAACACACATGTCCCCTCTCCAGGGAGGCCAGGAATGCTCCCCCAGCCTGCCAGGGGATGGAGCAGCATTCCCAGGCAGTGCCAGGGCCGAGCCCACCATGGAGCCTTGGTTCCACGGGTGGGAGCAGTGCCACGGATCCCTGGGGTGCTCAGAGCCCACAGATCTCCCAGGGCTGGGCTGTAGGGAGCCTCAAGGCAGGGAGCAGACACAGCACGGAGCACAGGGCATGGAATTCGGGGTGCCACAGGCTGGCTCCTTCCTCCTCTGCCACACACATCATCCCTCCAGTGCCAAACACACCAAAGCAGCCACGGCTTCCCTGCTGAACCACTGGAGGAGGAATCGCTCCCACCCCTCTGGGCAGAAGGAGGAGAGGCTGTGCTACCACAGTAACATCGATCACAGCTGATGGGGCGCAAACGACCCTCAGGAATTCTGTCCACGTTTCTGCACGACAATTCAGCTCCGAGTTCGGGGTGCCGTTAGGCAAACACCTCTTCAAACGCGGAGCTACTCGCACACCACTGCAAACCCATCTCCCGCATGGAAAAAAATGCCTTTAAAATGAAATGGAGGTTGGGCTGTAAACGGCAATAATCTCATCTGGCAGGAGGAGACAGATCTGTCTTCGGGGGAAGGAAGAATTGCCAGTCCCTGCTTTCTGCAAAAAGACAATCCGGAGCACGGGCTGAGCGGGGAGGGAGCTGCCCATCCTCACAGCCCAGCCCCGGGGCTCACGGCAGAGCCCGGCCCGGCAGCTGCGCCGCTACTCCGGGGTCCTGGGAGTGAATCAGCACCGGGAAAGGTGGGATTACGTTGGCGGAAGGTGCCAGCAGCCTCCGTCTCCCTCTGTAATTACTCCCCGCGTGTAGGCAGCTGCCTGTAGTGGCAGCATCGGCTCGGGGGCGGCTGACAGCTCCTCCACCAGCTCATTAGCACAGTCACTCCGAGGGTGAGCGCTGCTTCTGGAAAACCATGACAATGGGCTTCCCGAGCCCAGCGCCTCGGGAAAGCCTGTGCGGGAGCGGGTGCCTGGCATGGGGAGCTCTGCTCCCGCTCCAGCCGCTGCCAAACCCGCCGGGACGGCAGGAGGCAAAGCCGGGCTCAGCCACCCATCCTGGGCCGGGGCTCAGTGGCATTGTTCCCCTCCTGGGGGTTGTCTCCTCCCACCCATGGTAGTGTTCAGGTTCCTGCACAGGCCAAAAAAAAATCACCCAGGTAACGGGGATTTGAAGCACTGGGACTGGGTTTGGATTCAGAGACCCCAAAGCTTTAGGAGATCCAGAAGGCTCCAGTCCCCCAGCCCCCAGATGTCCCGCTGGGCTCAGGGGTGGCTGAAGTCCTCAATGGAACAGGGACACGCCAGGTTCTTGCAGGCACCACGTGCCACACATCTCCAGAGGCCAGGAAAATCATCCTTGGCTTCAGAGGAGCCTCTGCTCAGCACAGGGAACACAACCAAGCCAGGACCATCCTCCTCCAGCTCCCAGCACCGACACACTGATTTTGGGTGAACCCATGAGATCCTCACCAGTTCCATCTTCTTGTTCCCTGCCTCTGGCTGCTCCCACTGGCGTCCCAAGGAATTGAGGCGTTCACTAACTGATGGAGAGCTGGGGACTCCTCCCAGGCCACGTCTGGCTGGTGGGGCCAAGGCACCCTGTGCACCCTTGGGTCAGCCAGGTGCTGATGGAGCCTGCTCTGGGCCGAGGGCTCTGCTCTGGTCAGTCCTTCTAAGGAGGAACCCGGCCAGCACTGGCCCCTCAGCCCTGGTTTCTTGGGGGGATGGGCTCCACGTGTTGGGCCAGCACGAACTGCCCTGCACGCCCCTCTCCTCAAGGGCCGTGCCCGGGGAGACGGTGACCTGCTCCCCAAACCCGTCATTAGCCCCGTGCTTCGAGGACTACGCACCTCAAACAACAACTGAGTCACGGCTGAGGCTGCTGCCAGCCCCTGTCCCCAGCAGCTCTCGCCCTGTTTGCCCAGGCAGCCGCGGGCCCGGCAGTGCCAATGCACAAACATCGGGAACACCCTCGGAGCCAGCCCTGCCCCAAACCACGGGCAGCCCGCACGGTGGCAGGTCCGGGTACAGGAGCCGCCTGGCACGGTGAGAGGGAGCCCCAGAGATCACAGCAAAATGTCACCAAGATTCAGAGTAGCCAAGATTTCGGGTGCCACAGCTCCGCCTGAAGAGCTATGACACCCGAGAACCTCCAAAACCAAGACTTCAGAACTTCACTGCCCCAGTACTTTTTGTACTACAATCTTCTATCTTTTTTTTTTTTTTTTCCACTGCTCTGTGCTCTCAGGTAACTCAATCCAAGCCCTTAAATGACAGGAAATCGTGCAAGCTTCCCATTTTAACAAACGACATCCTGCGTTACACGTTAGGCTACAGCAGTTTTATTAGTCTTGGTCTCAAGACCCAGCAGAGCAGAAACCGCTTCCTTCGGGGGGAAATTAAACCACATAAATTGTTGCATTTTCTCAGGACACGGGGAGAGAAGCAGAAAAGGAAAAACGTAGAGATTCCCCAAACATCCAGGGGATGGGGAAGGCTGTGGTGGCTCTGGCTCGTGGCAGAGCAGCGAGTGGCGGCGGCGCGGGGCTGCCCCGCTCCGGGGTGATGCGGGGACAGCGCTGCCCACCCCGGCACCGGGCA
>JANPWX010000507.1:41214-55390 GCA_024734555.1 Trochalopteron elliotii
ATGAGGGATGGATGGAGGGATGCACCGCGCTGTGCCCGCCGTGCCCCATCCCATGCTCATTCTCCATCCACATCCCCATGGCGTACCCCATTCCACGGCCCGTTCACATTCCGTGCCCCTCCTCCGCCCCATTCTCCATCCCACACCCCGTTCCCCACCCTACACTCCTGCCATACCCACGACCCCACACTATCCCCCTACTTTGCCCCAGCCTCAGCTCTGACTGTGCCCCACACCCCTGAGCTGTCCCACACTCCAGCCCCGCTGTACCCCCACCCTTGCAGTGCCCCCCACTCCGGGGCTGTGCTCCATCCCCAGCTGGGCACAGGGGAGTGGATGGGTGAGGAGCAGTCAGAAAAGGAAGAGCAGCCCGTGGTTTGTGGGGTGTTGGGAAGGAGGCTGCACATCGCCCAGGGAGGCAGAGGTGGGATGGGCATTAACATGATGTATGGCTTGGGATGCTCAGCCCAAGGGACACCAGCCCCTTCCTGCCACCTCATGTCCCCAGGCTGTGCCACCAGCCAGGAGAAACAAGATTCCCATGGGAGGCTCCTGCCAGACCTTCCAGCTCTGTGGGACATCCCAACCATGCATCCCCATCCTTCCCATCCCTTGGGCCAACAGCAGCGACTCTCACACAGGTCCTGAGGGGCACGAGGAGCAGGTCCATGCCCTAGAGCCAGTGTCCCCAGCCCTGTCCCCTGCCCTGCTCTCTGCAGAGTGACCCGAGGTTAAATGGAGCCTCACAGGCAGGCCATGCCCGTGGGCCAAGCCTTCCTCTGCCTCTCTCTGCTGTGAGAAGCAGTGAAACAGTTAAGTGGCTGTGTTACTTTCCATCACATCCATCAATTCCGAGAACAAGGAGCCCAGGTCGATACCTTGGTCCCAAACCTCCCAGTGCTGTTCCCTTCCCGCTCTCCCTCCCAGCCCTGGCAAGGACCAGGAGGGCACCAACAGCAGCTGCTCCCTCTGGCTGCACTTGGGCCCCATTTTGGCTTCTGCCTCAGAGGTTCCACACTCCAGGGCACAGCAAAGAATTTACAGCCCCCGAGAAGGATTTTTCTTGTGTTTCTGGAGTGATCAGTTAACCCTTTCCTCCTGGGGCTGAGGAAAGGGAGCAGCTGTGGGCCCAGGGGGAGTGGGAACAGCAGTGCCCTGGGAGATGTTCCCAGGGGAAAGCCTGGCTGCCTGCAGTGCTGCTGGGACACCACTTTCCCTCTCCATCCCACGTGGCCAGACCACAGCTGGCTCTGGGGACGCCCCTCCCTCAGCCAGACACCAGCACCTCGCTGGCTCGCCAGCGCTGGGGAGGGATTCAGGATCAAGCACCCAGGAGTAGAGTGCCTCTCTCTGCATCTCCATCACCTTATTTTTAGTTACGTTATGTAAGTTCTTCGCTACGTCATGGATGTGGGGGGTTCTTGCATCTAATTCCAGTGTGACAGCCCAGCAATTCAAACAAGCTGTTCCTCTGGTGAGCAAGATAAAAGGATTTGTAATTTCTGATAATAAAAGAGGCCTTTTGGGACAGCCCTCAGAGAATCTCTTCCATCTAGGCCTGCTCGCAGACAGCCGCTCCACTTTCTTCCCATGCTCTGCTTCTCCTTATCCCCTGGAATTTGAGTGCTGAAAGCCTTTCTCCCTCCAATCTCCCTGCTCCCAGAGCTGCTCCATGGTTGGAAGCAGCCAGGGAGTTCATTTCCCCACAGTCAGAGCCACACGGAGCAAATTATCCTTGTCCCTGGCTCCTGCCGTGTGGCCAGCTCCGGGCTGGTGGCGGCGGCCGGGGCTGCCCGTGCTGCCCCCGGAGCGGGAGCGGTGCCCGAGCCCGAGGCAGCGCTGCCGCCCCGCAGCCTCCCGCAGCACCCTGGGAATTCTCAGCAGGAAAAACCTGCCGCTGCCTCGTGCCGTAGCATTTTGCTTTGATTGCCGGTTTTGTTTTTTTTTTTTTTTTTTCCCCTCCTGGTTGCTGCTCGCTGCCTTTTTGTCGGGGTGATTCACTCCCCGGGGCTCGGCGGCAGCTGGAGCGTGCCCAGGGTAACCATGGTGCCAGAGTCCCCGTGGGTTACCTGGATCCCCGCGGCGCCTTCTCCATGTGCCCTTTGGAAGGCGGGACCATCCCCCGCGGGGGTGCGGGTGCAGCGTGGGGAAACCACCACGCCAGACTGGGAACAGCGGTGGGATGAGCAGGCAGCGGCCCCATCCCCGAGCCAGCCCTCCCCGGGGTGACGGCACACGCGGCACCGGCCACCTCCAGCCCCGGGTGGAGCGAAGTTGCTGTGGCAACAAAAAACTTATGTAATCCACCCCGCTCGGCTGCAGGTGTGGGGAGGAAATTGTGCTATTTTCGAAGTTTCATTAGGTTCCTTCTTAATTACCAGCGGTGGCATCACGCCAGCGCTCCCGGCCGGGTCACGCGCCCGGCACAGGGACGGAGGGTGGGGACCGGGACAGCGATGGCCGGGACAGTGACAACGGAGAGCAGTGACAACCGAGGGCAGGGACAGCCGAGCGCAGGGACAGCCGAGGGCAGTGACGGCCAGGGCAGGGACAGCCGAGGGCAGTGAGGGCCAGGGCAGCAGCGGCTGCAGCAGTGATGCCCGAGGGCAGTGACAGCAGCTGCACCGAGGGACAGCTCTGGCCAGCTGCCCCTCCGTGTTCCCAGCTTGGAGACACTGTCCCTGCTCCCGAAATGCCGCCCCGGTGGGTGTGGTGGCTGTCAGGGAGGGACACAGGAGGGAGGTGCTGCAGGGCAGCATAACTGCCCAGGGAGGGGAACGTGGCACTGCGGGGTCACCCAGAGCTGCCACATCCTCAGTGACTCGGGAAGCCTCAGTGACATGGAGACAGGAGAAATAAAGGTGGGTTGGAATCCCTGGTGCATTTGAGTGGGATGTGTCACTGGCCAGCACAGAGAGGAGGAAGCAGAGGGACCATCATGGCACCAGTGCTGCGTTTTTTCACAATCCCTGAGGAAATGCTTAGAGTTTCCCGAGGAAGATCCAACCCCAGCTGCTTCAGGTGCTCACTGGGTTCTCCTGACACTACCAGAGTAGGAGAGACCAGGCAGGGAACTGGACCAGGCTAAAAAGCTGCCTCCATCATCTCCATCTCCATCATCTCCATCTCCATCATCTCCATCTCCTGTTTGCCCTCTCAATCCTGCTGGCTCCCTGGCAGCCCTTGGCTCTGTGTTCCTCCTTTTCAGTGTGTGTGAAGGGGGAGGCTGAGCCCACCCAGCCCTGGGTGCCCTGCCCAGCCTGAGCAGGGCAGGTGTGTGCCCGAGAGTCACGGTGTTAATGAGATTCCCAGGAGCTGCCTGTCCTGTGGTCCCGGGCAGATGGCTCCTCCATCGGAGCCCTGACATCACTGCGAGCCTTCCCTGTGCTCTGTCAGGAAGTTTTTGTTTCTAAAATAACCTAAACGTGATTTTTCTGACATCTGGGTGTCATTGGGGAATCGGCCAGGTGGGTTTGAGCCAAATCAACCCCTCATGTGTCCAGGATGTGTTTTCCCTGAACACTTCACTCATTTCTGCCTCCTGTCCCTTCCTCAACCCCAGGCTGTGCCCCCACTTCCTTTTGAGCACCTCATTAAGGAGCTGGGCCAGCAAACCCCACACCCAGGTCTTGGAGCATCCCCCCAAACTCCACCTCAGCCTCCCCTTTGCAGCGCAGCCATCGCTCACCAGGATTCCAGCAGGTGCCTCAAACTGACAGTGAGTAGGTTTAGGTTAAATATTGGGAATAAATTCCTCCCTGGGAGGGTGGGGAAGCCCTGGCATGGGTGTCCCAGAGAAGCTGTGGCTGCCCCTGGATCCCTGGAAGTGTTCCAGGACAGGGCTTGGAGCAGCCTGGTCTAGTGGAGCGTCCCATGGGCTTTAAGGTTCCTTCCAACCCAGCCCACTCCATGATTCTGTCACTGTTGGTGCTGGTGGGAGCTGGTCCCTGACTCTTCAGAGGGTCAGGACTCAGCAGCTGTCCCTGGGCTGGAGATATCCCCTGTGTGCCAGCAGCTCCCAGCAGTTAAATCCCGCCCAGCACCACCAGCAAACCCAGCAAAGCCATTTATTGGGGATTAGCCAAGGATGAGCAATTCAGGCCCCTGTTCTGCAGGGTGGAAGCTGCAGTGCTGGATCCAGCCATTCCCAGCTCCCAGCTCACACTCGGGCCAGTGGGACTCACAAACTGGGGTGGGATGATTTCACCAAGGGGGAAACTGAGGCATGACAAAGTGCCTGGCCTCTCACCATCCCAGGGTTTCCCTAATCCCATTTGGAAGCAGCTTCTGGGCAAGACTCCCAGCAGTGCAAGCTGCTGTGTCCAGGGACTGGGGGCAGTTCTGCTCCCTGATGTGACACACATGTCACTCTCTGCCTCGGAGCACCTGGCCCTGCCCATGGCGAGGGTGGCAGAGCCTGGAGCTGGGTCTCATCCCCGGGGACACTGATGGCAATTCCCAGAGGGTCCCAGGACCCCTGTGCTCCCAGTCCCTCATCCCGTGGCCGTGGGGTGCAGGCGGCCGGGCGGGGCTGCTCCGTGTCCGGGACACTCGGCAGCGCTCCCGGGGCTCTGGGTGCCCTGTCCCGGCCGGGGGACAGCCCTGCCACGTGTCCCCAGCGTGTCCCCAGCGTGTCCCCCGGGCCCTGCCAGGGGCCAGGCTCAGGAGGAGCCCTCGGCTCTCCCGGGAGGCTCCCGGGGAGCGCAGGCACAGGGAGGAGCCGGAATGACGGAGGAAACAAGGAGTGGGTGGGAGAACAAAGCGCTGCGGATGCAGAGCTGTGGTGGGGCCTGGGAAGATGGAGGCACCGGCTGGGAATGAGGGATGCAGGGAGGCTCTGGCTGATGGAGCAGGGGAAGGGGCAGCGGGGCTGGCACCGGCCGTGGGACAGTGGGACACATCCGTGCTGCCATCCCTGGGGACTGGGCAGGCTTGGGAGGGCTCCACAGCCAACCCAACCTCTGCTGTGCCCCGCTTGGGGAGCAAAGCTCTGTGTTCTGGGGAGCCCCAAAACGCCCCGGCTCCTCCTCACCGCCAGGCTGGGGCACAGCCCGGGCCCCTGTCCCTCCTCACCTGCCCCAGCACCTGTTTCACGAGTGAGTAATGCTGAATTACAGCGCTAAGGAGCTCTCTGGGGATCCTTCGGAATAACAGGAATAGTTTATGCGATTTGCATAATTGGCATGATGGGATTTTGCATCACGTTGCTGAGCTCGGGGAAGCGTCCGGGGCAGAGCCGAGGTGCTGCTGGGGGCTCTGGGCACCCTGGGGGGCTCTGGGGGGCTGCCTCCCCCTGCCCAGCCCAGCCTGAGACAGAGGAGCCGGTCACAGAGAGGTGACAGAAGGGACAGCATCAGGTCCCTCTGCCATCCCCTGCCCGTGTCCCCCCTTCTGCCCCTCGAGCTGGCGCTGGGCTGGTCGCAGCCCCACAGCCCCATTTCCCTGTCCCATGGACACCTCTGCTGGCTGTGGCCACCCATCCCAGCTCCAGGGAAAGCAGCAAACCTCTGGATTCTCGGGCCTGAAGGACGCAGTGCCCAATTCCCCGTGCTCCTGTTCCAGCCCCAAGGCCACCCTGCTCCCTGCACGGCATCTCCAGCCTTTCTACAGGGACGTGGCTCCTCCTGTTCCCGCACACCTGGGGCCGGTCCCCACTCGTTTCCTCTCTCGTTAATTAATCAGCATTGGGCTGTGGCTGCCCCAGCCCCGCAGCAGCCTGGCATTGCTCTGCTGTGCTGCCTGAGTGACAGCCACGGGAGGGGACACAGGCTGGGGACACAGGCTGGGGACACCCACCACGCCCTCGGGGACACCCGGCGTGGCCACGGCTTCACCCACGACTTGAGGAGCCACATTCCAGAGCAGGGCAAGGCAGCCTGGGCCTTTTGGGGCAGCAAAAGTGGTGACACGGGGACAACTGCCACCTCCCAGCACTCCTTCCTTCCATCTGCCGTGGGTCCCGTGTCCCCCAGGAGGAGGAATTCTGGCTCCTACGTCAGAGCGGGCCCTGCTGAGGCATCTCAGCCCTGCCAAGCACCACCGTCCACCGGCAGCTCCCGTCTGGCACCAGGAGGAGCCAGCAGAGGTCACATTCCCGGCCGCGCTCCGACAGACCCGCTTTGTTCCCAGCCCTGCTCTAATTAGGAAATTGCGCTGATTTTTTTTTTTTTTTTTTTCCCACAGTCCAACTATCAAAACTTGGGCTTGTTCCCTGCCAAAGCCTCTTCTGTTGCTCTGCTGGTGACTCAGCGTGACACCAGGGCACTGAAAATATGGAAGAGGGAAAGGGAAGGAGCCGGGGGTTGGTTCCCAGTGTGTCCGAGTGGGCAGTTGGCGTGGGGGGTTGGCACTGTGGGGTTTGGGTGCAGAACGTGGTGCCTCCAAGGGTGGGAACTACTGGGACCCCCACATAGGGCAGGGCAAGCTCAGGGTGTGGATAATGAAGAGGAGGAGGAGGAGGAAGATGAAAGATCCTCACCAAACTGTGCCTGGTCCTGAGTCAGGGTTTGCCAGGGAGGGTGGGGGACAAGAGACACTGTGTGGGGTGGGAGCTGAGGGGGGCAGGGAGAGCCCCCGGGGCCTCGGAGCCCCTTGTGCCAAAAAAGCAGCAGGACCCAGAGGAGACGCCCATGGATCCCACACCTCCGAGGTTCTCAGCTCTGTTTTGTTTTCCCACGGGTGTTCCAGGAAACATCAGAGGCAGCAGAGCACGACAGCGTGTCAGGGGGTGCAGCCGTGTTGGGGTGCAGCTGTTTGGGGGCTGTGCAGCTGTTCTGGGGTGGGCTGGCAGCCCCCCCTCCCCGGCAGTGCTGCCATCCAGCTGTGTTGGCATAGAAACTGCCGGGGCTCTGCCGCCGCCTCCCGTTACACAATTTTACACAATTCCCTCCGAGCCCAGGGCTGAGGCTGCTGAGGAGGGGAGGCAGCTCCCGGCCTTTGCCCCAAACCAGCTCCTGTCAGCTGGGGTGGGGGCCTGGGAGGGGCCCAGCTGCCTCCTGGACACCAGGGAATAGAGTCTATTTAAAGGCACTGCTGCTTGCATAACGCTGGCTGGAATCCCTGCTCCCCCCAGGCTCACACCTCGCTCCCAGGGGCACAGGGTGTGGGATGAAGGCTCTGAGGTCCCGTGGGATGGGGCAGTGTCCCCATGGAACAGAGACTGTCCCTGTGGGGGGAGTAGGGAATGGGCAGCAGCATCTCCCAGCAGAGCTCCTCGTTCCCCCCTTGCCCTGCATGGGGCTGGGACCCCACATTGCCACACAAACCACGTTAAAGGCCACGGAGCTGGACCCAGCACTGAGCTGAGAATAGCACAGAGATCCTGGAGCAGTGACTGCTCCTGGGAATGCTGAATTCCTGTCCTTGTCACACATGCTGTGCCTGCCCCGTGGGCATTGGTGGCCAGACCCTCTCCAGAGCCTCAGGACAGGGGCCAGGGCCGTGCCAGGGCAGGGCTCCAAGGGGGCTCCAGGCTCTGCAGGGGCAGCCCAGGCAGGAGTGTGAGGTTTGTTCCTGTTCTCCAGGGTTTAATTAACAACGAGCAGCGCTGCCTCCACACTCCTCTCACTCAACATCTGGCCAACTCAAACACAGCTGGAAGAGCTCCGTGTGCAGCCCTCCCGGCGGGAGCTGGCTCCCACCCCGCTGCCGCGGCTCAGGGGCACGGGGAGTGCTAATTAAACACTCCAAACTCGGCACAGCTGCTTTCCCAGGGCCCGGCAGGGCGGCCCGGGGGGGGCTGGGGAAGGCAGGGAGGATCCGGGGGCATCCCGCTGCTCCCCGCAGCAGGAGAGATGTAAATCCAGAATAACAAGGGAGCAGCTGCTGTCCAAGCACAGCCAGAGGCTCAGGAACATCCCAGGCGGGGCCTCACCCTGCACTGGGGCTGAGTGTGGGGTGTCCCCAGTCCCCGTGGCTGTTCTGGGGACAGTCACACACAGGGCTTGGTGCTGCCTGGGGCAGGTGGCTGGACAAGGCCGTGGGGATGGAAGCACAAAGTCCTACAGAGGGAGGCAAAATGGGACAGGACAGGGTGGGCCTTCAGGAGGGGCTACACATCCATGGGAGCCCTGAGCCTGGGCACGGACCGGCCCTGGATCAGTTTGACAATTCCAGAGCAATTCTTACAAATCCCCTCATCTGGCCTCACTGTAAACCCAAGGAGGGGAGGGCAGTGGCAGAGGCTCTCAAAAATCTCAGCCATCCCTGGCTGAGGGCCATGCCAGCACTGTCCCAGCACTGTCACCTCCTGGGGCCAGGCAACCAGGACCAAACAGGAGTGTTTGTGTCACACACGGAGCCTGCTCTGAAATTTCCTGCCCACATCTCTCCCAGGAGCAAGGAGGGCAGGGAGGAGGGAGGCAACTCCTGCTCATCCAAAACACTCCCTGTGCAAACACGAGGCTGGAAGAGGAGTCGGTGGAGCCACTGGAGCCCGTTTATTTATTGTCATTATTGTCACAGCACAGCACAGAGGTCACAGCCCACTCCCAGCCCTTCCTCCCAAGGAGACCCGGCACACGCTGTTGGGGCAGGGATTAGCAGAGGAAGCTGCGGCCAATCTGCTCCCAACTTTCCTGCTGGATCAGTAAATGGCCTCTCCACTGTGACAACGAATGGAAGGAGCTGCATTAACCCCTTCAGCACCAGCCCCGCTCCCTCTCCACACCCACCAGGACCCGGCCCGGCCTCGGCACAGCGGCCCTGGGGAGGGGCTGGCTGGTCTCTCCTGCTGCCAGGACGGTCCATCAGGAAGAAGTGCGGAGCAGAGGGGCCGCAGCACACCCTCCTCATCCCTCTCCCGGGGCGAGGCCAAGCCCAGGGAACAGGGTTTTGCCAAAGCAGCAGCAGCGGAAGCTGCGCTCCCAGGACAGATCCCTTCCAGACCTTCCTGGGAGTGCCCCGCGCCCCTCCCGCGAATGCAGATGGATCAGGGGCACACTGAACAGCCCAGCACCGGGCTGGAGGAGCCCTGAAGGAAAAGCGCTGCCCAGAAATGCTCCTGCCGGCGCGGCACTGCTGAGTCCAAGGCTCTCTCTGGTGGGAACGGGCTGCGTTGCAGCACAGCCGGGACTGAACAGAGAGAATAAACCACCGGGAGCAGAGGAGAACCCTGTCCCTGGGAGGGCTGGGAGCAGGAGCTGCCTGTCCCAACAGCAGCTGGGGTGAGCAGAGACACGGCCCTGGGATCACCAATGCTCCAGAGGCAGCAGCTGCACTGCCAGCACTGTGCTGGTGTCAGACACAGGGCCAGGGACTGGGGGCTTGGTGTGGAAAATTAGCTGGGATACAGCAGTGGGAGTGGAAATGGGGCAGCTCCAAGGCCCTCACTGCCTTGGGGACACACGAGGAGGTCGAGGATGTCGTGGCCAGTCTTTGGAACACAACAGAGAGGACACAGAGAGCACGACTCCACCCAGAGCTGCTGCTGGCTCAGCACCACAGGGGAGCATCCCAGTCCCTGGGATCACTTTTTGTCTAGCACCAGATCCCACAACCCCAACGACAGCCCCACAAAGTCTCCAAGGACCCTCTGGTCCTTCTGCTGTCACAGAAATGCAGAATAAGGGTTGTGGCTTCAAGAATATAATAAATAAAGATCTGCAGTGTCCTGAAGAGCATCTGCAAGCTGGCAGGTGAGCTTGTTCCAAGAGCAGCCAAATCTGCCACCACCAGGCTGCCCAGGCTGTGTTCCAGACCCTTCAGCATCCCAGTGAGTCCTCAGAGGGGCTGGGGCTCCCTCCAGCTGCCCCCAGAGCACTTTGGAGAGGTGATTTCTGAGCTCCAGGCCCCGTGTCCAGTGCAGTGTCCGAGCCCCCGAGGAAAGGTCTGGCAGGAGCAGCTGAGCAGAGTCCTGTGATCCATCACTCCATCCTGCCAAGGTGAACTCTGAGGCTGGAGCAGAGCCCACGGGGAGGAATCCTGGCTCCTAACACGGGCAGGAGCTCCTTGCTGGCACTGCAGGTGATTTCTGCCAGCCCAGGGCTGCTCAGCTCTGCCCAGGGCTGACCCCTCAGCTCACAGCACATCAGGCTGTGCCCGGCCACAGCAGGAGCAGGGCTGAGCTCCCACGCTGAGCCTGGCCCAAATCAACCCCCCTGGGGCTGGTTCTGCACAAGGCAGGGCTGAGCCCAGCCCAGAGCTCAACATGTGGGAGCTGAGGGCTCCTGCAGTGCCCAACGTGCAGCAGGACAGGGACACAACTGCCCCTCCAGAGAGAGAGAAGGGACAGAGGGACAGCAGAGTCCTGCACAGGGCTGGGGCTCACCCAGCCCATACCAGCACAGCCACTGTCACTCTGAGTGTGGCATCTCCTGGGGTTTGGCCACAGCAAAGGCAGGCTGAGCACCAGAATCAAACCTACAGAGAAAAAAATTTGGCTTTGGATGATTTAGAGTTGCTGTTTAATCCCGAGACAGCGCAGCTGAGTGAGTTTGGAATTTAAGTTACAAAAAAAGAAAGCACTAGAAAATAATCTTGATACAAGAGCGATAATCAGCTGAGGTTCCCCACCCTGTGCAGGGAATCCTGCTCCACAATCCACCCAGCACAGCTGGGATGCTGCCAAGGCATTGCCTGTTCCCAGCACACACTGGGAGGGCAAACTGTCCAGGGTGAAAGTTTTGTGGGGGAATCCCCAGCACTGGGAGTTAAGATGCTGCCACCAGCTCTGGCTTTGGCTTGTTCTTGATGGGTGACACTTCTGTGGAAGGAAAAGAAACTTGTTACAGAATCAGGGAATGGAAATATCCTGCAGCCATCTCCTGAGGAGGATCCAGGGCTCTGAGTCCACTCTGCAGGGCAGCAAATGCTTCCACAGCACCTGAACTGAGAGAAATTGGTTATAAACAATCCCACATTCCCATATGGAAACGGCCCTTTTTCACAGGACTGGAGAATTACAGACTTTCAGAACGTGCCCAGCTCAGCAAAGCCACCAGCCCAGGGACAGATCCTGGGCAGGGGGAGCAGGGCCAGCTCTGCCCTCAGCCCTTGGATCTGACACCCCTGGGCCGTGTTTTGTTTGGCCTCAGTGCTGACATCTGAGCCCTGTCTAGGAGTAAACAAGCTCCAAGGAAACCAGCCCAACTCCCCAGATTGCTCCTGGGCAGATTCCACACAAGGAAATGGCTTCTTCCAGCTCCTCTTTGCACAAGCAGGGAGGTCCAGCTCCTGTGGGCAACAGCTCAGGGCTCTGCTGGCCCAGGAGAAGAGTCTTCACCAGTTTGAGTTTTCAGCTCCTCAGCACAGACACCTGATGAACCCCAGTGGGCTCCTTCCTTGCCAGGCAGGGCCACCAGGGCCTGTTTGGTCACCTTCTCAGTGAGCTCTCCCACTTCCCAGCTTCATCCCCACACCAATCCATCCACTGAGGCTTCGGGTGGCTCAGGAACACTCAGGGACCATCAGCCGTGTGCAGCTCGTGCTCTGACCATCCTGGAACTGTGGGACTGCAGTGATCCTCATCCAGCTGCTTCCAAATCACTGGGAGGCGAGGTGGGAAGAGCTCCAGGGCATCCCAAGGCTCAGGGAGATGCAGTGCTGTGCAGGGTGAATCCAACATCCACAGAACACCCGTCCCTGCGCTGTGCCGGCGGGGCCAGCCCGGGGCTCTGGGAGGAAGCCTTGCCTGGCTCAGCCAAGGAAGGAATTCCTTATGGAGCCTCCCCATGGAATGAGGTGTTTCAGGGCAGGAGGCTGCCCCAGAGCAGGTACAGGATGTGACAAGGACAGCAGATGTCACCTCTGCTCCCCAAGGGAATGACCAGACGCCGACAGAACAGAGGGTGAAGCTTTGGGTCCTGCTGCAGCGAGGGCTCAGCTGGGCCTGCCCCACTCCAGGAGCTGCTGCTCCTTCCCATTTTCCCAGACACCCACACTGGGAGGGGGTCTCAGACCACTGCAGGGGACAGCAGCACGAGAAGCCAGAGCTGTGCAGGGAGAACATACCTGGGATCTTCTCTGGGAGAGGCTCCGAAGGAACTTCTGGAAGCTCCAACTGTTCCTGCAAGGACATTAAACACAATGTGTCACATGTGTCACAGGCCACAGCTGTGGGCAAAGACTGGGGTGGCAGCGTCCCACATTTCCCCCCAGACTGAGCCCTGAGAGAAGGAAAAAGGTATTTTAACTGCTATTAAAAACAGCTTCCCAAAAATGTGGATTTGAACCACAAAAACATCAACCCCACCTGAGTAATAGCATTTAATTCTTCTAGAATGGCATCTTCATCCTCCTCAGTCAGGCTGCCAGCCAGGAGCTCGTCTATTTGCTGTGGGGGAGAAGGCAGGACATTAAATTCCCAGCCTGGTGGCTCTGGGATACAAAGCCCATCCCTGCTCTGTGCAGAGCAGAGCTGCTCCCAGCTCCCCGTGTACACACCCTCTGGTACTCCACAGCGTCCTGGGTTTCTCCTATTATCCTTTCCACCTCCTCTATGGACATCACCTGAAAGGCAGAGCCAAAAGGCAGGTGTGGGAGGGCCTGCAGGGAGGCAGCTGCAGGCAGGCCCCTCTGAACTGCCCACCACAAGTACCTGGTGCATTTTGTTCAGACACTCGTTGCCTATTTTCAGGCCCTCGATGACCTTCATTTCAATCTGGGTGAATTCAATGTCCTGCACCTGGAGTGGGAGGGAGAAAGGGAAGAGCCTGTCACACCCTGGCCAGGCACTGGCACAGGCACAGTGAATCTTGAAGGGATTTAACAGACATGGGGATGTGGCAGCTGGGGACACTGGTGGCCCTGGCAGTGCTGGGGCTCAGAGGGCTCTTCCCACCTCAAATAATTCCATGATTGCCATTATTAGGCAGACACAGGCTGCCAGGACCACCAGAGAAGCTGCAAGGAGGAATCAGTGGAGCCCCTTCTGCCCTGTCAGTGGCACCAGCAGCAGGAAACATCCAGACAACAAGCTGGGCACAGGCAGCTGCACCAGCAGGTCCGACAGCCCTTGAAGTGATTTCACCAGATTTTCCAGCTGCCAGTCCCAGCTGAGACCTCCCCAAACCCAAACACATCCAGTTCTGAAACAACAGGGCTGAGACAAGCCCAGGGAGGCCCCAGTGCAGCCATCCCCCCTGTGAGTAATGTTACAGCAATTTCCAAAGCACACATTTAACCACACAGGGAACCTGCAGATTCCAAACACACCACTCTGTGTCTCTAGGGAAAACTGTGGCACGTGTACAATTCTGGAGACATGTGCCCTTGGACAGAGGGCTGAACACCTGCCAGGACCTGCAGCTGGGATGGAATTCCAGGGGATCCAAGGGGAGCCCCAGCCCAAACACCCCACGGCCTCGCTCACCATCCGCTCCAGGTTGCTGATCTGGTTCTCTGTTTTATCCAGGAGCTGCTCCTGGTACCGTTTCTTCTTCAGCAGCAGCATGGCCTTCCTGAGGGACACACAGGGAGGGAAAGGCAGCAGGGGTGAAGCAGCTGAAGTTTAAAGGAACCCCATCAAAGCCAAGTTTGTTCCGTGCTTTGCTAACAGGGGACAACTTGTGAACTGGCAAGCTGACCTGCTCCTGTGAGGAGCAAGGATGAGCAAATTGGATATTGGGAATAAATCCTGTCCTGTGAGGGTGGGCAGGCCCTGGCACAGGGTGCCCAGAGCAGCCCTGGATCCCTGGCAGTGTCCATGGCCAGGCTGGACAGGGCTTGGAGCACCCTGGGACAGTGGGAGGTGTCCCTGCCCTGGCAGGGTGTGGAACGGGATAAACCTTAATGTCCCTCCCAACCCAAACCATTCCAGGATTCTGATTCCTACGATCCAGCGGTGTTTCCGTGCCGGTGACACCCCGGAGGTGGCGGTGCCGCCCCCCGCCCCGGGTCACCCCTTCCCCTCACTCTTTCTTGCCGTCCCGGAGCAGCTGCCGGGCCAGCGCCCGCTCCCGCTCCAGCCCCAGGCTCAGCCGCTTCTGGTACTGCCGGAGCTTGTCCCGCTGCTGCTTCAGTTGCTGCGGGAGAGAGAGCACGGGGGGGATGCGGGACGGGCGGACAGAGGGACGGACACGGGGACGGACACGGGGACGGACACGGGACGGACAGAGGGTCACAACTCAGCCCTGACAGTTCCAGCGCCCCCTCAAGCAGCGCGGCTCCCCCGCCCGGTCCCTCCCCGCCGTGTCACCGACAGCACCGGGGCCGCTCAGCCTCAGCCCGGCTCCTCCAT
>JANPWX010000507.1:55763-135202 GCA_024734555.1 Trochalopteron elliotii
GATAATCATACAGGGAATGGGGATAATCATATCGGGAATGGGGATAAAATATTGGGAATGGGGATAAAATATTGGGAATGGGGATAGTAATATAGGGAATGGGGATAAAATATAGGGAATGGGGATAATCATACAGGGAATGGGGATAAAATATAGGAAATGGGGATAATCATATTGGGAATGGGGATAAAATATAGGAAATGGGGATAATCATACAGGGAATGGGGATAAAATAGGGAATGGGGATAATCATATTGGGAATGGGGATAAAANNGGGAATGGGGATAAAATAGGGAATGGGGATAATCATATTGGGAATGGGGATAAAATAGGGAATGGGGATAATCATATCGGGAATGGGGATAAAAATATAGGGAACGGGGATAATACAGGGAGTGGGATACAGGGAATAAGATATAGGGAATGGGAGGTATGGGGCTGCAGGGACAACACCAATTCATTCATAGAGCCATGCAATAGTTCAGGGTGGAAACGCCCTCTGACCCCATGGTGCCCAGCCCTTCCCCCAGCACTGCCAGGACCCATTTCTCCAAACCAGCTCATCCCTCGGAGCGAGCCGGGCTGCAGCCAGTGCTCCACAGCAGGATTTTGCATCCTGGGATTGCACTGTTCCTGCTGCTCCACTGGGACTGGGACACAAATCTGTCACCAACACCTCCCCCTGTGACTGGCCTGACCCGAGCACCCCAAATCCCACCCGGCTCCTTCCTGGGCCACAGCTGCCCCTGGCCCCACACAAGGATCCTCACACCACATAGTGTTTCTGCATTTATTTTTTATTAACCATTTATTTGTCTGTAATCATTTTACTCTCACATTACAATCGTGTGGGGGTTTTTATATATATATATTTTTTTTAAACTTTATTTTTGTAAAATAAATAGAGTTAAGTGAACTTTTAAGGTAGGACGCTCTCCAGATCCTTGGTTAAACTCTGTGATCCCATGATTGAATCTCTGCATCAGACCTGTGGAAGCACAGCCCACACACGCTCAGGTAAAAGCCCAACAGCCCAAATTCCTTAAAATTCCTTAAATCTGGCTGCACCGGAGCCTGGCAGGAGCAGCCGGGCACCACGCCAGGAATGTCCTGTTCCTCTCACAAATACACTGATACGAGTTAAAAATCTATTGTTTTCAAAGCTGTGAATGTTAACGGGTTAGGTGAGATCCCAAACTCTGGCTCCACCCCCACGGACAGCCCGGGAGCGGGTCGGGAAGAGGCACAGCTCTGTTAGACCATAATTAACTTTGGGTAACTTAGAAGTGGATTTTTAGGTAGTTTTTTAAGTTTTAAAGCCTTTGATTCATTATCCTGGGATGTGGCCCTCGGCCTCCCTGACAGGGAGATGGTGCTCGGGGGCACCTGACATCAGCTCCAGCGCCGTAGTCTGGGGACCTCTCCCCAAAAACCAGAGTCCCCACGGGCCTGTGGCACCTCGGGGTGGCCAGGGGGCCCATCCCTGGCATGGCCACGGTGCCTCAGGACACACGGACACAGTGCCAGGGCAGCAGCAGCAAGGCTGGGGCAGAGGTGCAGCCACCATCAGCACAGGGACAGAGGAGTTCTGAGCCCTTCCCTCACTGCCTTCCCCTCAGCACTGGGAATTCCTGGCCAGTTCTGCACCTCTGGAAGGAAACCTGTCCCTCAGCTGTGCTCTCCCTTTTCCCATCCCCAGCCCGGATCCCAAGGGACAAAACATTCATTATCCAGAGGTGGAAGGTGTAGAAGACAGGAGCAGGCCTTGCCTGGACAGCTGGGACGAGGGTGGTTTGCTCAGAGCAGTGACCAGCTGCCTTCCTCCTCCTCTTCCTCCTCCTCAGTGGTCCTCTGTGCCCAGGTGTTTCCATGCCTGTCTCCAGAGGGGCAGGAGAGCCCCAGCAGGGGTGTGCAGCCCAAATCCTGACCTCAGCTGGGTGCACAGCAGCCGTGGGGAGCACACAGAGCCCAGGGCCTGGGCCCAGACGTGGGTGTGGAGCTCCCTGTGGCACAGGGACAGTGGCAGCACGAGGGGCAGTGCCTGAGGTGGCCCCAGCTCCTCGTGGGCTTGGGTGGAACGTGGTGACACCAGTGACTTGCTCCAGGCTCGTTGGGATGTCGGAGATCTTCGTTCCCTTTCTCCCCTCGTCTTCCTCACACGCAGCTTTATGGTGTGGGACGTCCTGCCCTGTTCTTGTCATCTCCCTGAGCCCCTTCCCGCAGGATCCCTGCCTGCCCAGGCCACCAGGTCCCCTTCTGTCCTTGCTTCCAGTGGGGAGGACACTGCAGGGAGGAAGGAGGAGGTTCATGCAGAGGAGATGCTGCCCTGCCTCCCTGGCAGGTACATCCCATGCTCGGGTGGAGCTGCCCTGTCCCAGGAATTGGGTTTGGCACAGGGCTGGCAGCAGCTGGAGGGTCCCGTGGAGCTGTAGGTGAGTCCTGACTGTCCTTGAAGAACCCACACTCCAGCAAAACAAGGAACAAAGACTAAAACAAGACCCTTCTCAAGGGCGTTGCCTCATCCAAGTCCTTCCGAGCTCAGGAGCCGTGTTTCTGACAGAGAAGCCAACCACTGGAAACAAAAATAAATGTTCCTTTTCTGTAGCTTTTAGAGGATATAGCTGGGAAACAAAACAAAACTAAACCAGGAGATTGTCTCTTCCCCTTGTCAAACCCATCAGTAGCCAAGTCAGAAGAACAAATGTTCAAGTTATGGGGTGCAGCAGCAGCCAACACGAAACATTCAAGTCGATGATTTCTCTATGTACAGGAGCCCTGCCCCGGAGCCGCCCCGGGCGCCGTCATCTGATCCTCTTCTCCACCGAGTACACCGAGATGTAGAAGTCATTGCTGCCGACGGCCAGGTGGGGCTGCGGGAGAGCACAGGACAAACAGGCACAGTCACACCGGCACCCGGGCTGGAACAGCCCTCCGAGATCACCGACAACGACCCGTGACCCATCCCCACCTTGGCAGTGCAGTTGTTCCCTGGAGACCTGCAGGACTGGCCACTCCAAACCTCCCTGGGCAGTTCCAAGGCCTGACCACACTTTCCACGGGGAAATTCCTCCTGATATCCCCCCTGAGCCTCCCCTGGCCCAGCCTGAGGCCGTTCCCTCTCCTCCTGTCCCTGTTCCCTGGGAGCAGAGCCCGACCCCCCCGGCTGTCCCCTCCTGTCAGGGAATTCCAGAGAGGGAAAAAATCCCTCTGGATCCTCCTTTTCTCCAGGCTGAGCCCCTCTCCCAATTCCCTCAGTCTCCCCTGGTGTTCCAGACCCTTCCCCAGCTCCCTCAGCCTCTGCTCCTGTGACCAACTCCAAGGTCCAGGTGTGGAGCAGTGACAGGCACAGGTGACAGTGACATTCAGCAGGGACACCCAGCTGCTCCACAGCTCTGCAGGAGTTATAGACCCATTTCAGCCACAGGGAAAAATTATGGGCACTATTAGTTGCCAACTGCCAACATAATTTCTCTAAATGACTGCAAACCTGCTCGTTAGGAGCCGATGGCTGGGCTGAAAATGAGCATTTCCTGCAGTGAGGGGACCTGGCCCGGCCCGGCCAGGGCTTTGCTTTGCTTGTTTAAAGAACAAACTGCTCTTCCCATTACATATTAAATATTTGTGAGCTGATCTGCAGGTTTCTAAAATAACTCTCGTAACTCCCTCTTGTTTTCCCATCCATTCATTGTTTTCTCAGGTTTTCCAGCTCCTCCATTTATTCTCCTCCCTGGGTGAGCAAAGTCCACTACACAGATGGGACCTCACTCCTCCCTGAACAGCAACCAGATTGTCCCTGTAACTACTGCAGAGCCCCTCAGCTGTGACAGACTCCAAAATCTCCTTTTGTTCTGCCTCATTCCAGCCTTTATCAGCTCCTGCCTTTAATTTTTGCAGCTCTCCCGTTTTCCTGAGGTGCAGTTTTTGCCTGCACAGCAGCAGCCTGACGTGAGAGCAGCCCCAGGGCTGCAGGGCCCAGGCAGGGAGGGAATGAGCAGCTAGAATTTGGGAATTTGCTCCTGTCACCTGGGACAGCTCCTGTGGCCAAGGAGGAGTCCCAGCTGAGCCAGGCTGGGATGGGAACTGCAGCTCAGCTGGAAGGACTCAGGAGCTGGAAGCCTGTGGAGCCTGCACAGACCAGCAGCACCAGTGTGGTTGCCTGGAGCTGGGCTGGGAGTCAGCTCAGAGCCCCAGGCTGGCACTGGGGGGGTCTCTGGGCCATCCCCTCTTCCCACAGGGACACCAGGACGTGCCAAGCCCCAATTCCAGCAGGGTACAGACCCAGTGAGGATGGAAGGCCAGGCAGCTGATGGCTCCCACTCTCTGCCCCATGAAGCCATCGTAGTATTTGATGTTGTTGATCAGCTCCCCGTTGCCGTTGTAGATGGCAGTGAACTGGTTCATGGAGCCACTGGAAGGGAAGGGAAGGAACATGGAGTTACTGGGAATGCTGGCAGGGGACAGGATTGCTGCTGCAGCCCCTGCCTGAGCTGTGTACCAGGCCAGAGTGCAGCCGCTCCCCTGAGTGGGACAGCATTAATTGGTAGCTGGAACCACACTGACCTGTGGTCACCTGGGACAGGGAAACATGGAGAGTTGATCCCAAACACACCCAGTGCATCCCAAACACACCCAGTGCATCCCAAACAGGCTCCTGGCCATGTGGCTGTGGAGCAGCTGCTGGTCCCCACTCGGAGCCCAGAAATACGGACAGTAAACAGGGACCATCACCCCATGAATGATGTCTGTGGAGACAAATCATCCTCTCCAGGGATCATGGACTCATGGAATGGTTTGCATTGAGGGAGACCTTAAAGCCCACCTTGTTCCACCCCCTGCCATGGCCAGGGACACCTTCCAGGGACCCAGGGGCAGCCACAGCTTCTCTGGGCACCCTGTGTCAGGGCCTCCCCACCCTCACAGGGAAGAATTTCTCCCCAGTACCCCATGTAACCCTTCTCTGCAGTGGGAAGACATTCCCTGTGTCCGGGCACTCCAGGCTCTGCTCCATCCCTCTGATCACCCCAGTGCCTCCGGGCTGACTGCAGAGCCCCCCGTGCTGGGGCTGCAGGAGTGGCAGCAGCACTCACCATGCAAACAGGTTGGCCTGGGGGTGGATGTCCAGGGCCGTGAGCCCCTTGACGATCTGCAGCACCTTCATGGACTCGGGCATGCGGGGGTCAAAGAACCTCACGTCACCATTGACACTGCAGACACAGAGCCAGGGCTCAGCCTGGGCTCAGCCCTACCCCAGAGCCCACAACAGGCAGCTGCAGGGCTGCCCACGAGCCAAACACCTCCATGGGGCATTGGGAACACACACCAGTTCCCACTGCTGCTGGGATTTGATCCTACCCACAGCATGTTCTGTGCTGAGGGAACAGCTTGGGAGTGATCCCAAATTGCTGATCCCTCACTGCTGATCCCAAATTGCTGATCCCTCACTGCTGGTCCCTCACTGCTGATCCCAAATTGCTGATCCCTCATTGATGATCCCAAATTGCTGATCCCTCATTGATGATCCCAAACTGTTGATCCCTCACTGCTGATCCCACACTGCTGATCCCTCATTGCTGATCCCAAATTGTTGATCCCTCACTGCTCATCCCTCACTGCTGATCCCACATTGCTGATCCCACACTGCTCAATCCTCACTGCTGATCCCACATTGCTGATCCCTCACTGCCTCTCATGCTCCCAGCCCATTGCTGAGTGTGCCCTCCCTGTTCTGGCACACCCAATGCACCCAGCCCCAAATTTCTGATGCTTTGCACAGCAGGAGATTGCCTTGGAAACCTGCAAGCAGAGGGGATGTGCTGGTATCATCCTCTCCTCCAAGTGTCTGGACACCAGGATCTCACTGTGGATCACTGTGACTCTGTGGATCTCACTGTGGATCACTGTATCTCTGTGGATCTCACTGTGGATCACTGTATCTCTGTGGATCTCACTGTAGGATCTCACTGTGTCCTACCATTTGTTTTCTTTGGGTTTTGCCCTCAGCTGAAGCAGAGGGAGCTGGGGGGCACTGGAAGGGAGGTGGCTCAGCTCCACAGCCTGAGCTCCTCTGGGAAGAGCCCAGAGCTGCCTTTTGAAGCCCAACATTCCCTCACAGCTCTGCAGCCCCAGGAGCAGCTCCCAGGCTGGAAGGGCTCTGAGGAGAGGGGACTACCAGCCCTCAGCCCTGGGCACAGGGACCTGACCCCTGGAGCTGCTGGAGGAGCTTACAGAGAGGAAGATTAAAAACTCCAGTATGGGAGCTCGACAAATCTGGCAGCTGCATCACATAATCCCCTGTCTGAAAATCTTAATACATTTTTGCTGGCCCATCCCCCGGCTCAGGAATGTTCTGAATCCCAGAAAATTATGTTTTGTTTCCATTTTCCAATCAAGAAAAAGAGGCTCTTTGTGTGCAAACGGTGGCTTTGTGACAATAAATTCTGTTCTGCTGTTCCTTAATGGCCAAATCAGTACCTGCTGCTCTGGCTGCAGTATTTACCAGGCAGCAGGAATGGATTTAGGGAATTGCACAGGAATCCTGCCCAGGAATGTGCCTGAGAGATGCACCATCCACCTTCCTCCTCCTGTTCTCTCCCAGACGACCCCATGGAGATGTTGGCAGTAAAGCCCCCCCAGCACAAGATATTCCATACCCAGCTCCTGCTCCCCTCCCCTCCTCCTCACACCCCTTGTGCTGCCAGCACCTTATTTACTCCCCAGCCACACCAACAGCCTTCCAAGGAAAGCTCCACATCCCCTTTCTGCCTCCTCTCCACCGAGTCTGGAGCAGGAGTTCATTGCTGAAGCAAACGTCAAACTCAAGAGCTTTACCCTCCCTGCTGCTGGAACACCAGGGACAGAATTTAAAGGCAAAACCAAACTGTGAGTAAGGGCAGGCAGCCCCCGGAGTGTGACCCCGTGTACCTGACGCTCATGATGTTGCCCTCGGGGTGTTTCTGCAGGTAAGCCTTCACCACCCAGGCCGTGTGCTCCCGGTAGGTCATGACGCGGCTGGGGACAAAGGGACAAAGGGACACGTGTCAGGTGTGAGCTGAGGAGGACAGGGGGCCCCCCTGAGCCCAGGGAGGGCGGGAGTTACCATTCACTGAGGGCCATCCTCCTGTCGAACACGCGGATGGAGCCGTCCCCCAGCCCCGCCACGATCAGGGAGCGGTGGGAGTCACAGGACAGGCTGGTGACACAGCTGTCAGCTCCCGTGGGAATGTCCTGCCGAGAGAGCACACACACACCACGGCCTGGCCTCAGGGCACCTCCCTCAGGGCCCTGAACCAAGGTCCTGCCCCATCCTCCTCCTCCTCCCCAGCCCCAGCCTCACACCCTGCAGGGTGAGGCAGCTCTGGTCCCCTGAGCCCCAGCAGGGACACTTTGGAGCCCCAGCAGGGACACTTTGGCCCCTGGCAGCCCCAGAGCCCCAGCACAGCCCCAGAGCAAGACAGGCAGTGCTGTGTCTCCTCCTGTCCCTGCTGTGGCACAGGTGCCAGGGACACCCAGCACGTCCCATCAGAGACGTGTGCTGGGAAAGGGACATGGAAAAAGGCAGCTGGAGCTGCAGGGACAGCTGTGCTGGGAACACGCTGGGCACACACGCTGCCACTTCCCCCCTTTTACTTCTGGAGGCAAAAGAACTGCTCAGAATAATCCCTGTGCCTGTTGGGAGGAAAAACCACTTTCTGCTAAAGCCAGTAAAAAAATGCAGAGCAGCAGTGTAAAAGCAGGAGTGACAACCATGGAATGGTTTGGGTTGGGAGGGACCTTAAAGCCCATCTCATTCCACCACCTTCCACAGCCCAGGCTGCTCCAGGCCCCTGTGCAGGAGCTGCAGGAGCTCACTGCACACCTCAGTCCTGTTTTTGCCTCTGTGCAGATTCACCCCCGGAGCCGCTGTTCCAGCCTGGGCTGAGCAGGGAGAGGCACCAGGCCCGGGGCTGCTGCAGCCTCTGCCCACCCCCAGCTCCTCCTTTGAAGCAGCAACACTCAGCAGAAGTGCAAATGAAGCACTTGCTCCTCCAGCTCCAGCCTGAGTGCTTCCAGAGGTGTGGGTTTCTGTAGTTCAAAGAGGGAAGCACCTTTATCCGCCTCGATTATTCCTGCTCTTTGTGCTGATTCTCACTTTCCCAGCTACTGAGTCAGGAAGTTCCAATCACTTGAATTTCAACACCCAATCTTTGCAATTAAAAAAGGAAACAACATGTTTTTAGATACTTTTGGTGCAATCATTAATCACCATCAGTTAAAAGATTTTTTGCCTCCTGAATTTTGCCGCTCCCTGATTTGCATAGAAAAAAAAAATAATATGTGAAAGTAATTAAGATGAACAGAGGCTTAATTATCCTGCAGCACAGGGTCAAAGTGTGGCAATTAATGTTCATCCAAGGGTAATTAATTTCGAGCAGCTTTGAAAACTCCACTTCCTTTTTATTCCAGCGTGGTGCCTCCATTCTCACCGACCACCTGCCTCTCCTTGGGATTTCAGAGAAACTTCCACGTGATTGTGGCTGACATGAACTGTGGCAGGGCCTTCCCCTGTCACACAGCACAGGGATTGTGTGTGCTTTCAGTGACTGACACTGTTCCAGTCACCTGTGACTGTGAAATCCAACTGCATCCCAGTGCTGTCCCTGCATCCCAGTGCCCCCCTCTGCATCCCAGTGCCCCCCTCTGCATCCCAGTGCCTGTCCCTGCATCCCAGTGCCCCCCTCTGCATCCCAGTGCCTGTCCCCTCTGCATCCCAGTGCCCCCCTCTGCATCCCAGTGCTGTCCCTGCATCCCAGTGCCTGTCCCTGCATCCCAGTGCTTGTCTCTGGATTCCACAGCCTCAGCTTCCCCAGACATTTCTGCTCACCCAGCCCAGCACAGCAGCTTGCAGGAGAGCCCTGACACACTCCCTGAGTATCTGTGTGGTTTTATTGACCTTGGAATGTGATCCTGGGGCTGGGAAGAAGGGAAAGAGGGAAAGAGGGAAGAAGGGAAGAAGGGAAGAAGGGAAGAAGGAAAGCAGGGAAGAAGGGAAGGAGGGGAGCAGGGAAGAAGGGAAGCAGGGGAGCAGGGAAGAAGGGAAGCAGGGGAGCAGGGAAGAAGGGAAGAAGGGGAGCAGGGAAGAAGGGAAGCAGGGAAGAAGGGAAGAAGGAAAGAAGGGAAAGAGGGAAGCAGGGGAGCAGGGAAGCAGGGAAGGAGGGAAGCAGGGAAGCAGGGAAGAAGGGAAGCAGGGAAGAAGGAAAGCAGGGGAGCAGGGAAGAAGGGAAGCAGGGAAGAAGGGAAGAAGGGAAGCAGGGAAGAAGGGGAGCAGGGAAGAAGGGAAGAAGGAAAGCAGGGAAGAAGGGAAGAAGGGAAGCAGGAGCTCCAGGAGCTGGCAGCTCCTCACAGAGCAGTCCCAGCTGCTTTGGGGCCCAGGGGATGGGCTCCAGGAGGGAAAGGTGCAGGGGAAAGCACACTGGTGTTACCTGAACTTTCATCTCCCGGTCCGTGTCCCAGATGCGGATTATCCTCACGTCTCCCGAGGTCATCAGGAGCCCAGTCTCTTGTTCCCAGTCCACCACCATCCCTGCTCCTGGGACACAGCAAGGCAGGGGTGCAGATCAGTGCCAGCACAGGCACAGCTGCACCCCTTGGAGCATCAGCTCTCCTGACCTCGTGCTGCAGACACTGTCACTGCCAGAGGAAATGGAAAATTACACACACAGACACCCCACACATCCTCCAGGTGGGACTGAACCAGCTGCTCCTGGATTTGAGCCCAAACTCTGCCTTTGCCCCCTGGTCTGACTGTGAGAGACTGGTCCCTGTGGGAGGGGAGCACAACTCCCAGGAACTGCAGTGCCCAGCACTTCATGAGAACATGAAATGCTGATTGAGGAGACCCAGCTGGTGCCACCCCACCCAGCAAGACCTGAGAGCTGCTGGACTGACTCCTCATTCTATCAGAGGGATGTGGGAGATGCTCCTGGACCAGGAACAGCCAGGACAGGGCTGCAGTAGAGAGAATTTAACAGCTGGTGGGAGCACAAACCAGTTTGCTGCACTGACTGGTGAGGAGAGGAACACCCTGCAGTGGCAACAGCTCAAACACCCTTACAGGAGCTTTTGCTCCTCATCCCTGAGGGCACAGATCGATCTCCGGGGGAAGTTCAGCACAACACCCCATCCACACTTCGTTAAAAACACAAACAGAAACCCCGGGAGCACCACAGGAGGGAACCAGAGAAGAATTCCAGGCGTGGTGTCTGTTTCCAGCCCCTGGGAGGGCAGGGACAGCAGCAGAATTGCTGCCTCAGAGCAGCATGCCTGCCTCTCCAGGCAGAATTCCTGCCTCAGAGCAGCATCCCTGCCTCTCAGATCAGTTGTCCACCCTCTCCTCCGTGCCAGACCGAGTCTCTGGTGCTGAGCAGTGTTTCATAACCACACAGAACTGGAGTCAGAACCCTCTGCAATGCATCAGGACTGCAGCTCCTGCCCCGAGCTCTCCCAGTGCCTTCAGCACCATGCCTGTGTCTCCACTCCACAACGTGCTTGTGCACAAGGTAAAAACGTGCATTTCTCTGCATTTACTGCCAGGAATCATCCCCAGCAGGAGATCCGAGCCTGCCCCAGTGTGCTCTTTTGTCACCAAAGGGCCACAAGTAGCTTGTACAGAACATCCACTGTTACAGAGCACAAAGGAAACAGCGGCCACAGCCCATGAACACCGAGTTCTCCTCCAGCACCATGGAGTGACCTTGTTTTGTTCAGCTCCAGAGAAAACATTCTGCCCCTCTCCCCTTCCTAAGCACCACATCCGAGCTGATTCCTCATCCTGCCACGTCCATGGAGGAGGTCACTGCTGTTTACTGCCAGTCCCTCACCTCCCTGCAGGAAACTGGGGCCTCAGGGCTGACCTGGGAGCCTGGATCTTTATCTGTACTCAAATGGATTGTTCCTTCAGATTGCCTGGCAGCTCCAGGGCTGGAGAGCCCAGGCAAACAAGCAGGCAGTGATGGAGATGATAAACACCACTGAAGTGTTTGCATTTGTCATCTGTTTACAGCCCATGTGACAGCACAAACCTGGCAGCTGAGATGGATCTGCCCATTACCATCCCTGAGGAGCTCAGCAGGCAAAGAGCTCCCAGGCAGCTCCAAAGCTCCCACTCTCCCAGGAACATTCCCCAGCGTGAAGAAAAGGGCTCTTCCTGATCAGCACCAAGTCCCATCCAGCTGCAGTTCCAGGGGGGGACAGGGAGGGGGGTTGGGGGCAGGTTTGGTGGTTTTGGTGCCTCCCTTGGTGTGCCTGTCAGGAGCTTGGCACTGAGGATACCCAGCAAAGACACTGGGAAGGGCAGGGAAAGTCTCACTGAGGGAAGAGGCTCCAGAGGGATCACACAAAGATTCCCATGGGAGACAAGCAGATGGAAGGGACAAGGGCTCACTCCCAAGCAGGCTGGAGAAAAAGAAGGGAGATGATCACGGAATATTGGAATGTTTTGAGTTGGAAAGGATCTTAACAACCCCCTCATTCCACCTTCCACTACTCCAGGCTGCTCCAGGCCCTGTCCAGCCTGGCCTTGGACACTGCCAGGGATGATGCTGGGTGTGGTGTGGCTTGAGACCTTGCAGTCCCTGCCTTTCTTATTAAAACTTCAACAGTTCAGCTCAGGGATAACTGCTGCTGCCTGGAAGAGGGAAGAGCAGGATTTGGATCATCCCAAAGCAAGGATCTGCCTGGAGGGGTCCTGGCTGTAAAGGTGCCTGTGCTGAGCCCTGGGCTGGGGGCTCTGCCCCTGCTGCACCCCAGCAGTGCCCTGGCCACAAAGGGGACGAAACTGGGAATGCTGAACCAGAATTCCAACCTGTGTGAAGGGCAGAAAAGCCCTTGTGCAGAAATGTCAGTCACTTGGAAGTGTGTGAGGGGAAGGAAAGCTTCCTCTGACTGTGAAATGTTCCACCCAGAGCTGGCACTCACAGTATGGAATGAGACAGAAATAGCTCAACTATTTCTATGTACAAGCAAAGGTTTGCATGGCAGAGATGATACAGGATTGGCTCGTGTTTCCATGCTCAATTCATAGTATTTTGGGATGAGGAGCAAACGTGGGATTGAATACTAATGATCATTTCCTTTTTAATTAACAGAGGTCCTACTCCAGGATGTTACAACTGAGCCTGCAGCCCACCCGTGGGGCTTTGGCTCCTGGGCTTGGCACCTGAGCTGCTCCCCAGCCCCTCCCTCAGCCCCTCCTGCCCTCAGGTGCTGCTCTGGGTACCTGCACAGCCCCAGAGGTGGCTCTCCCTGAGCTGTCCCCCTCCCAGGAGCACACAGGGACACAGCTGGCACAGCCCCTGGCACAGGCCAGTGGTGGGATCCTGGTGCTCCCAGACCCCAGGAGCTGCAGGAACCAGCCCTGCACTGCTGCAATGCATCAGGAGCTAAGAGCACAATTTCCCCCTAAGGGATATTATGTTCTTAGACAATGAGCAACAAATCTTCCACAGCTCAGGGAGAGGAATTTTTAAATGTCTGTGGCGGAGGTGTTGTTGTTTTTCAGTTTGGGGGCTTTTTTTGTTTGTTTTTGAGCCTTTTAAAGCCAGCAGTGGCAGTTCTGCATGGCTGAGTTTATCCACACCAACAGCTGTTCCTGAAGGTACAACTTCCCATGGCTGTTCCCTCAGGACTGCCCCTGAGCCAGAGATATTTGCCTGGATGGGACAATTCCAGGGATAAATTCCAGTAATAATGTGGTGAAAGCAGCTGCATCCCCAACATGGCCTGAACGTGGCCAGGCTGTCCTTGGCACTTCAGTGGAATCAGGAATACCTACATGGAACACAATGTAAAAGCATCCTGGATTCTGACTGATCTTTTTTAATCACGGGCCCTCCTGGTTGGGCAGTGAAGCACATCCCTGCTTTCATTTCCAGGAAGCAGTGGGAGGGTTGGATGACCTCACCCCTCATTAATTTCTACAACATCCTCTCAAAAAGTGTCACCCTCCTCCTGCCAAGGGCTCTGCAGTGAGGGACAGCAGGAGCTGGGATGCTGGGGAATTCAATTAAAAGAACACAAACCCCTGGAGCTGTGATTTCTCCAATGGTTTTATTGCCACCAAACGACCTGACCAGAACTGTGCTGCTGCTCCTGATGTGGAGTCCTGGGAGATGTGGGGAGCCTCCCTGCCATTCCCTGGTCTCCAGGATGAGCCCGAGTCTGGTCCTTGCCCAGCTCCTGGTGCAGGCTGGAGTTGTCCCCTGCTCTGAGCCCACCCAGCCTGGCCTGGGACATTCCAGGGGTGGGGCAGTATCCAAACACTGCTGCTGTACTTTGCTGCCAGGAGAGCACCGACTCCACACGTTTTGTACAGTTCTCCAGAGGGAGGGGGGAATGCTCGTGCTGCCTTTGTCGGCAGGAGAGCAGAGGCAGCTGGAGCAGGGTTTTATCGAGCTGCCCTGCCCGTGGGCGGGGGCTGCCATGGATCGATCCCGCCCCGGAATTCCCTGGAACTGCTCCGTGCCTGCCTCACTGAACGGGGATTCCCTGCAGCCAAGTCCGGCTAATTTTAGCCTTTGCTGGGGGATTTCGGAGCCAGGCAGCAGCAGCAGCCACACATCAGCTCTGCTCACTCCTGCCCCAGCTCCCACGGCCGCAGAGATTTGCTGAACTCCACTAACGAGCTGTGAATCAGCCCCTGCCACGGTGATTAATCAGTGCAGACACAGCCAGCCCGGATCACTCAGCAAATGTTAATAATTGATGAACATCCTGAGGTGAGGACGTCAGAGCAGCCCCGGATGGGATCCCTGACACATCAACCATCTGCTCCCCACCCTGCTGGGAAAGGGGGTCCAGAGCCACACTGACCCTGCACAGCTTCTGTGGGGGAAGGCTGGGGGCTTCCTTCACCTCCCCTCCACGTGGCAGAGTGGAATTTGTGACTAATATTAGAGTCCCAGAACCCCAGAAGGATCTGGGTTGGGCACAGCCCCTCCAGTGCCACCCCCTGCCATGGCAGGGACACCTCCCACTGCCCCAGGCTGCTCCAAGCCCCAGTGTCCAGCCTGGCTTTGGGCACTGCCAGGGATCCAGGGGCAGCCACAGCTTCTCTGGGCACCCTGGGACCTGCCCACCTCGCAGGGAAGGATTTCTCCCATGGATCCAACCTAAATTCCCTCTCTTTCCTCTTTGCCTCATCTCTGCCAAGTGCCCACGATTCTGAGGCTGCTGGGAAAGACTCCCCAGCATCTCCTTTCCACAGGACCTTTGCAGCCCAGCTGTGTCACTGACAAACCCCAGCCAAACCCACACCAGCTTTATGCTGCCTCCCTTTGGAACCTCCCACTCAAACCCTTCTGTCCAGGGATGCTTTGAAATGTCCCTGGAAAAGGGAGACCCCCAAATCCCCCCACACCTCCTGTGGCTGAGGCAGCTCCGAGAGGCTGACGTGGAGATTCCCTCACCCCAGCAGGGCCTGTGCCTGCCCAGGGAGCACAGATCCCTCCCTGCATCCCTCAGGGTGTCCTGGACACAGACACAGGGCAGGGGATGGCAGAGGTGGAGCCACAAATCCCTCAAACCACCCCAAAACCCCAACCAGGCACCCCGAGGAGCTCCTGGCCACCCCCTGAGCACAGCAACAGGAACAGCACTCACCTCCCTGCTTGCTTCTGTCCAGATAGATGGACACCCTTCGGGCCAGACCTGTGAGGAGACAGGGGTCAGGACTGGTGCTCAAAAACCACCTTAAAACAGGGGTTAGAAACAGCAACTCAAACTGAAGAACAGCAAAGACAAGCAGCAGCACCCAGAGCAGCATGTGCCTCCCTCCCTGACTCCAGCACAGCATTTTTGGGGAGGCAGCAGCCTGTGTGCAGCAGGCCCTGGCTGCCTGACAGCAGCACAGAGCTGAAGGCTCTGCAGGGACAAGGAGCCCTCCTCTGCCTCAGCTGGGCCCTGCTCTCCAGCCCAGTGAGGAGAACCAGCAATGCCAGCAACTCCTGGGATCTGCACACATCCCTGGGAGCACAGGGCACCTGCCATGGCTCAGGGTCTCTGTGCCCACACCTGGGAGGGCACACAGGGAACCAGCACCCTCAGCCTGGCNAACCTCCTCTAGTATCCTAAAACTTCCTTTAACATCCTAAAACCTCCCGTAATGTCCTAAAACAGATTTCAGGGTTACACCAACTGGTTTTCTGGCTCCATCCCAGGTGTGGCTGGATGCCAATGCTCCTTTTTACACCCTTTTCTGCCCAGCCTTCCTCACATTCCAAGCAGGTCGATGTCTCACTGTGCTGCCCTTCTGCACGTGCCAGATTTAGACCACACGTTCCTCTGCCACCTCCTGACCCACAATAGACAGGGAAGGGCAAGTGCCAAAATTGGAGCTGGGGCTAAAGGAGGCCATGGAAAGCTGCACAAAGGCTGATCCTCACCTTCCCCCCAGGAAGCTCAGCAGGACCCACCTCGTGTGCTTGGCAGCATGTCTGACAGCCCCTGCCAGGCTGTCACCATCTCGGGGTTCTTCTCCAGGTCTGCAAAGTTCTTCCACACTCTGATGGCACCATCGTCTTGGGGAGCACAGGGAAAGAACACAAAGCAAAGTCACTGCTGGTGCAGCTCCTGCAGCTCCTTGTGCACGAGGAAGAAGAGGAGAAGCAGAACTGAAGTCACACAGACCCCAAATCTCTGAGTGTCACTTGAACACTTTTCACTGGAGTTGTTTTCCCTCTTTAATTTACATCCAAGAAACCTCAAGCTTTGTTCTACTGGAGCTGTTCTGGAAGAGCTTTTCTCCTCCCTTGAACAACACCTGACATTCAATGTCTCTCCATTTCCTTGACATTCATTTTCTCCAGGATTCATCTCTGGATTGGTGCCGAGGGCCACACAAGTACCCACTCAACACAAAACAGCCCCACAGAAGCAGCAGCATCAAAGCCCAGCCCATCAGCAGCAAATCTTTCAAGAACATTGTGTATTTTTTTTCAATTTGCTCCCCATCTGTGAAATTTTTGTGCTAAGAATCAATAAATTGAAAGAAATATGTCCTAAAGGCTCTCTCAGCTCCCCTTCCCCCTCCCTTAATTACACCCAACCTGTACAGTTGAGCAGGAAGCTGCAGAAGCTGTTGAAAACACTCTGAATGCCAGGTTTGGAATGGTTCCTTGGGAGAGGAGCAGAACTGACTCACAGCTTTACAGACCAGAGATGGGGCATGGTCTCCTCATGCAACCCCCTCGATGAGCTGGAGGGCAGCTCAGGTGAGATATGGATTGGAGAGAAACTCTGAGAGGTTTGGTGCTGAGGCTGAGCCCTGCCTGCTCCACATGAGCACAGCATGAGCAACAGAACTGCAGTTTGCCTCCATTTTGGCTGCTGCACAATTTCAGCTCTGCACAGCAGCTTTAACTAAATAAAATCACCTTTCCCCAGGTGTGCCACAGGAGGAGGTGACCACAACCTTGCAGTGACAAGCAAAGACTCAGATGGGAATGGCTTCAGCAAAAGGGTTGGACTGGTCAGTCCTTGCAAAGTCTTTGCAGCACCTACTTGAGAGATCTCAGTGCTGCCAGGAAGAACTTGTGGGTTTGATCCTGGAACAGCCTGAGCTGAGAGCAGGGAGGGAAGTGAAGTGCAGGGAGGGAAGGGCAGGGAGGGAAGTGAAGTGCAGGGAGGGAAGGGCAGGGAGTGAAGTGCAGGGAGGGAAGGGCAGGGAGGGAAGTGAAGTGCAGGGAGGGAAGTGAAGTGCAGGGAGGGAAGGGCAGGGAGGGAAGGGCCAGGCTGGGACCAACCCATGGAGGGGAGAAGGAGGCCCAGAAGAGCTCAGCTGGACTGGAGTCAGCCCAAGGCTGCCCTGGTGGGACAGGGTGCCCCTCACCTGTGGCAGTGAGCAGCAGGGAGCAGTCCTGCCCGTTCAGGTACTCCATGGCCGTGATCCGCGTGTACCGAGGGTTCCCGTTGTGGAAATAGTCCAGCTTCTCCCCCTTCTCCCAGTCCCAGAAACTGTGGGAGGAAGGAACAGCACGTGAGTTGTCAGCTCTCTGTGCAGGCTGTAAAGAGATGCACTCATTACCTGATCTGGGATTTCTGCTTTGGAGTTTGGCATCATTTGTTAAAAATGTCATGGAATCGTGGAATGGTTTGGATTGGAACCACCTCAAAGCCCATCCAGTGCCACCTCTGCCATGGCAGGGACACCTCCACTGTCCCAGGCTGCTCCAAGCCCTGTCCAGCCTGCCCTGAGACACTGCCAGGGATCCAGGGGCAGCCACAGCTTCTCTGGGCACCCTGTGCCAGGGTCTGCCCACCCTCCCAGGGCAGGATTTCAACACCTCCCCCTGCTGAGAGAGAGCCAGGACAAAGGGCCAGCTGTCCCTGCTGTGCCCCAGGGTCCCCAACCCTCACCAGGTGCTGTCCCTGCTGTGCCCCAGGGTCCCCAACCCTCACCAGGTGCTGTCCCTGCTGTGCCCCAGGGTCCCCAGCCCTCACCAGATGCTGTCCTTGTCAGCCACAGCAATGCAGGGGGTGAAGGGGTGGAACTTCACCACGGAGGGCACACCCGGGTTCCTGTTGAGGAAGATCTGATCGTCCAGCCTGGAAATGCCTGTGGGGACAGCAGGACCTGTCACACCTGGACATGTCCCCAAGGACAGCCACAGCTCAGCTCACACCCAGGGATGACCCCAGGGACAGCCCCAGCTTCCCAGAGTCACAAGTCAGCCCTGCCCCAGCTCTCACCCCCAGTCCTTCCCTCCTTCCAGGAGTTTTAAGAATCTTAACACTCTTAAAATTTTCTAATTTCAATGGCATCTTGGCTGAGTGATCAATATTAAATATAGCAAGTCATGCACACAGGCTCATGTGAAGTGTCAGCTGTACCACAGATGTATGATATTTTATCTTTTATCTTCTTCCTCAGCTTTCCCAGCCCAACCCAATAATCTGTGCTCACAGGTGCCCAGCACACCTCCAGCTCCTCAGGATCCTCGTGGTGAGCTGGTGCCTGGCTCATTTTGCAGCGTTTTTGATTAAAATGTTACTAATCAGCCATCACTCTCTCACTGCAAGGCAGCCTGTTCATCTTTCTACGTGTATGCAGCAGCAACTATCACAATCTCCTTGCAGTAAAACCAAAGAAACCCACCTGAGTGTCAGAAGAAAAAAAATCTCCCTTTTGCTGATCATTTATATTAAAACTTATTTATTTCCTCATCAAATGAAAAATGCAGCTAAATTCCTTTTTTAAATCAAAGTAGGTCATATTGCTTTCACAAGTATTTTGACAGGTAATCAAAAATAATTCATTTGCAAGGAAAGATAAAACTGTATTCGAAGTCTCACTTCCTGCTGATTCAAATTTCTTTCAATTTTAAGATTCTCAGACCCCCCCAGCTGTCTCAGGTCTTGAGGTACAAACCAAGAACTGTGCTGACAAATCCTTCACCCTTCACACTGGCAAGCAAAAAGAACAAGCCCAGCCAAACCCAGAGAAATGCCAGGCTGTGTTGAGGGAAAAACCAACAGCATTTCTTCAAAATATAAAATATGAAAATGCCTTTTTTTCTTTTTTTTTTTCAATTTAAAACACAGCATTTCACTGTAACTTGTGGATTATTTATTTAACCTCCCATTACAGTTCCCTTAAATTTTAGGTTAATTTGCAAATGAAAAATGTATTTTCCACGGAGACCTTAAAATGATGGGTAAAGACTTCTCCCATCCTGTCTTCAGAGCAGTTTGCTATTCACAAACAGTGTTGGGACCCCTGACACTGCTGGGTTTTGGCACTCTCTGAATTCATCACACAAACCCCTAAACCCAGGAGAAATCCATTCAGCCCGAGTTTCTTTTAGAATGCATCCATTGAATCTAATTTTCATTAAAAGCTTGTAAGTCTATTTTAATTCTTTTTAATATTTCACGTTTTCATTATTTTTTTTAATGAATAGTGGCATTCCAGTCACTCAGGTCAAGCAACCAAATACGAACACTGTCTAAAAAGAGATTTAACTTCTCCAGGCAAGCATGAAAAATCCCCTTGTTTGTATTCCATCAGATCTCCCAGGCCATCTCCTGGGCTCCAGGATCATTTCTGTGTTTCTCTGGCTGATGATATTCTGCAGTTTCCTGGCATGAAGCTCCACACTGCACTCACAGGAGCAGCCTCCCAGTGACAGGGCTGAGCCCTGGGCACTTCTCCTTCAGCACACTGGGATTTCCAGCCCTGTGTGTCCCCAAAAGCATCCCTGGGGAGGAGCAGCCCCCACCCACTCCAGGCTGCCGTGGGGAGGACACCAGGAGCTCCTGGAATTGTGGCTGCCCAGCCTCAGCTGCTCAGGGCACACTCAGAGCAGGGAAAAACTGAGGAATGCAAATTCCTCAGGAAGCTTCATTAGGCTCCACTTTATTCAAATAAATTCCTGTGCTGAGAGAATTCCAGCCCAAAGCTGCCTCAGAGAGCTCTAAAGATTCAAGGCCAGGTTTCTGAGGAGCTCCCACAGACCTGAGGCACCTTGGGAGCAGCACACACACAAATATCCCAAACCAAGTGGGATGCAAGGAGTAAATATCACTTACAGAGGGACTGGGCAGGGAATGTGAGACACATCCCTGAGGTGTCTCCTGAGCTGGGGGACAGATCCAGCAGCTCCATGATCTGTCCCACACCAGTCCCTGAGCCTGCAGCTCTGGATTTAACCCTGCAGCATTCCCCCTTCATCCCCTCCAAACAGAACCTGAGCTGGTTCAAAGCTGAGAGCAGAGAGTGGGGCAGCAGCCCTGGGAGGGAACAGGAACCAGTGTGAGGGTGTCGCCCTGATTCAAAATCCTTCTGATTGTTTTCATCCTTGAACTGGATTTTCTCATGCACGTACCATAAACAAAGTAGATTGTTTTCATTTTTCTCTGTGATGGACTGCTGAATTGACCATCCAAGTCAAAGAAGTGACAACCTGTGTAGCCAATCTCCCGACCTTTGCAGAAATGTATGTAAGTACTGCAGTCAGAGAATTAAAAAAAGAGAAGCTTTCCCTTGACCTGCTGCATCTGCCTCGTTCCTCGGGTCACCCTGAAACTGGCACGAGGGGCTGCAGGGGGCCATCACTAATTGGGATGGTGGCTAATTGGGGTTTTCCAGCCTGAGCAGGGGGAGCACTCACCCTTCTGGATGATCTTCTGGGCCTGTTTCCTGACGCGGGCGTTGCGCAGGAAGCGCCACTCGCGCTCCTTGCGGATCTGGCTCTCCAGGTCGTGCTCCTCAGGGATCTGCCAGGGCAGGAACACACACACCCCCCCCACCAGTGACCCCCAGTGACCCCCAGAACTGCAGGATGAGCTCAGTGATGCCACAGTGCCCCTGGCTCCTCTGCACACTGCAGGTCTGAGCAGGTACAAGGCTGGTTTCTCTCTGAACTCTCCTCAGCTGAGAAGCATCACGAAGCAACCCTGGGATCAAAGAGGGAGCAGAGCCCTGCCACAGCCAGCTCAGAACACACTGAAATCTTTCTGCTCCTGCTAATCAAGGGCTGCTGGCTGAGCAGGACATGGCTACATTCCCAAATCCCTGGGATGTCCAGGTTTCCACCACCATTTACCAGGAACAGCCCTGTTTTGGTTCCCTGTTCTGGGAAACGATGCCCCTGTGTCACCTGGCTTTGATTATACACAGAATTCCCCTCAAAACTGGAGAGTGGCCCTGCAGTCACAGCCACTCTGAGCCATTTGATGGTATTTATTCACAGCCCACAGCTCCAGGTTTCAGCACTCCATGGCTCCCCTACAAAAGCTGTGCTCCAGGCACGAGGCCAGCTCAGCCCCAGTGCTGCTCCCACCATGGCCATTCCCACCCTCATTCAGAACACAGGACCAAGAGGAATAAACTCACCCCAAACCATGGCAGGGGCTATATATGAGGTGTTCTTCATACTTAAAAAATTCTCCAAGACTCCCCTGCTCCAGAACCACCCTTGGAGCAATGAAGGAGCTGAGCTACAGGGTTCTGATCCAGCTTCCCTTGATGCTGGTTGTTCCTAAGGAGTAACTCTTGGAAAAGGGAGATAAATTCCCCACCAACAAACCCTGTTGTCCCTGAATAAGAAAGTCCCTAAATCATCTGTCACCATTACAAACAGTGCCTCCCAACCATGTTATCCTTTGGAAAACAGCTGTTACTGAGCTGGACTTCTGTAAAATAAATAAAAAATAAGAAGCTCACCCTCCACCTTTCCTCCTGGCAAAGAAAAAAGCACTTTATTTCAGCACAACAACTATCAGACAGGCAATGACAAACGACCCCTAATGAAAAGCAATAAACAAACTGAGCTAAAATACATCAAAGGAATTCGAGAGGGGAGAGATGACACCTACACCTTAATGAAAATCCAGCTTCTCTGGGAATAAATTAAAGAAGGCCCAGGGAAGAGCCCTTGGACCACCAGGGCAGAGTCAGAGCATGCAGGTAAAGGCCCCCAGCTGTGTGGCTGAGGGGATCATCCTGCCAGGAGGGAGGAAGGATCCATGGAAACACAAAGCCCAGCTCTGCTCCCTCCCCTGGACACGCTCCAGCTGCAGGATGGGGATGGGTCCTTCCCCAGGGCTCCAGCTGACCCAGACAGGAACCAGTGAGCACCTGAACCCTCCCAGCACAGTTTTCCTTCCCTGGCCTGGGTCTGTCCCTCTCCTGTGGCAGTGGGTGCCAGGAGGGGAGCAGGGAGCAGTTGGCACAAGGCTCCAGAGGTAAATCCAGCTCTCCCTGGTCTCCATTCCTGCAGCAGTGGCAGCATCTCACTCCTCTCCCAGGACTTCAACCCAGGGCCAAGTAGCTCTAGCAGGGATTTATCAGGAAGAGCTGCTTATGTAATTCTCACCTTCCAGGATCCTTCCCAGCTCCTGCCTGCATGTTCTGCCAGCCCTGGAAATAACAGATGCTGCCTCCCGCTCTCCTTGACTCAGGACTTCCTGACAGCTGGCACCGAGGCTTTCCTGCTCCCCGTGGCTCCCAGAACAGCCCTGAGCCACCAGGGATTGCAGGAAGAGGAAAAGCTTCTGCAGAGCCCAGAGCTGGGGCAGGGACCTGCTTTTCCTGGCACATGGAGCATTTACAGTGCAGCGTTTCCTTTCTCTGTTGATTTGATTAGATAATCAATAAATCAAACCTGGAATGATGGCTTGGAACAGAGCCCCTGATTTACACTGGAAATTAATCCCTCAGTCTTTCCAGTGAAAGCATTCTCAGGGCAAGGTCCATGAAGCAAAACTAAATCCATAAATTAAATATGACTAAGATGCACTCACAATCATTTTATGTTTATTCATTACAGGAACAGTTGCCTTGTCTCTCCCTGTTTATGAAGGCAGGCAGCAGCTCCAAAAGAAGGGCTGGAATTAAGCATCAATGTCATTTTTCCATCAGTACTTGGTACACTTCACTCTCTGCCTTTTTCATGAGGCTGAAGCTCCCAAAAGGCAGCAGCCACCAGCCAGGACTGTTCCCTGCTGCTGCAGGAACAGGGACTGCAGGAACAGGGACTCCATGGAAACTCAGGCAGCACCCGAGCTGTCAGCCCTGACTGCCAGCCAAGAAAGCTCAGAGAAAGTTCTCACAGAGGGATTTCTCCCTGTGCCTTGCACACACAGCAGCCAGCCCAGCCCCAAAGTCACCTCTAATTCCCTGTTAGGACAGGATAACACCTGTTAGGAAAATCCCTCTCTCCTTGGCCTTTCAAAGCTGCTTTGCAGAAGTAACAGGGCAATCAATTCTCTCCCTGGTGTGATGAGAAAACACAGATTTGGTTCTGTCCAAGCTTCACCCATGGCTGGTGTGGACAGCTCATGGTCAGCAGCTCAGCCCCAGGCAGGGGCAATTCCCAGCCCCAGAGGCTCAGGGAGGTTCTGCCAGAGCCAGGGCTGTGCCCTGCCCCTGCACTCTGCACTGCAGAAATCCCCCTTCCCATGCCTTCCCTTCCTGGCTCCTGTGAATTGCAGAAGTACAGGAATACTCCATGTTTTTTATTGCCTCTCCTACAGCAATTTAGTCTATTTTATATGCAGGAAGTAGTAGTAGAGCCACTCCCCCACAGAGCTCCCCATGTCCTCACTGCCCCTGCCCCTGCCTGGCTGCCTACTCTGATTTATTTTATTAATAAAGACCCTCCTCTTCCCTGGGAAGAGGTTTTCTTAAGGAGCAGACAAATGATTTTAATAAGAACTAAGAGCTCAGACATCATCTTCCTCCTCTTGTGCTCTGGTCTGGGTTTGAATCAAGGCACTGGAGCTCATCCTGAGGAGGAAAAGCCCTGGTGGAAGCTTGGCCAGGCAGCCCAGCCCCACAGCCCAGATGTGCCCACAGGAGTTACTGGGTGGTTGCAGCAGAAAGGGAATTTCACAGCAGCTCAGGAAGTGTCAGACATTCACTTCACTGGTGATTCCCTCTGGAAATCAAGAGCCTGCCCTGTCCTGATACCTTTAAACTTGGGCAATTACCTCAGCCCAGCACCTGAACATTCCAGGAGTGTGGGGATGATGGCTCAGCCCCAACTCCCAGATGAGGCAGCACTAAAACCACACAATTTCCTCATTATCACCATCTCAGCAGCAGTGCTTGGTCACAAACATCCGTTGTGGAGAGGCATTAATGGAGCCTGGGCATTGTTCCTGCCGGCCATGGCAATTCCTCCAAGAGATGCAGCTCAAAGTCCTGACACCTTTGGGCTCCCTGAGACTCCCAGAGCACCTGGAAGTTGCCTCTAATGAGGGAGATTTACTGCTTGTCCTGCTTCATACTTAAACCTGAAACCTGAGCTTTGCCTAAAACATTCTGGGAATTTAACAGCTAAAACGTTCTGGGAATTTAATAGCTTCTCTTTCCAGTCACTGATATCCTTGCCCATCTCTTAAGAGCTCTGGTTTGAGTTTTTCCTGGAACAAGGTTTCAGTTTCTCTCTCACTTCACACAGAGACAACTCAGTTACCCAAACAAGTCACTTCTGAAGAGACCTGGATGCAAATTTGTAATTATCACCCTTATTCTTCACTACAACACAACTCCTTACATTTTTTTTAAGCTTTAAAACCCAACAATAATCCTCTCCAAGCTTCCCCCAGGCACTTATGGGCATCCAGCCACTCTCCTCTGGAAGCTGAAGGTGTCTGTGCTGGAAGCAGAGCAGCTCCCCAATCCCACCCGGGGACAGTGGGGCAGAGTGTCTGTCCTGCTGCCACCGTGGCTCCCCCAGGCCAGCCTCCCTCCAGCCCTTCTCTGCCTCTTTCACCACAGCCAGGAGATTCAGATGCAATGTCAGAAAGAAAACAGCATCTCTCTTTCTCCAGCCTGTCACTGCCCTTTCTGGGAAAAAGGGCCTCCCTTATTCCATTTATTTATTTTAAAAAACAATTAATTTTAGCTACAATGCAATTTTTTATATGCAGAGAAGCACAACATTTCAGACAGAACAACTCTGCAGTGCAACCTGGCAAAACTGGGGGATCTGGATACAGAACCTCTCCTCATTCCTCCATTTTTAGTGGATTGTGCTCCATGGGGAGCTGAGCTTTTCCCCTGGGCTGTGTCTGTCCCACCCTCACAGACCCTTCTGCTCCCTCTGGTCACTTCCACTGACAGGCGGCCCCACAGTCCCCAGGGCAGCACGAGGTGAGGAAATCCATCCCTTTGCCTCCCCAGATGGCAGGAAAGAGAAAGGGCAAAGGTCAGGGCTGGCAGGGCCAGCAGAGCCCACCAGGGTTACCTTCATGACGGGCTGGGCGAAGTACTTGGCGCTCCAGTCGCAGAATCCCGTCTGCACCGCGGCCGAGATGAAGCTCTTGTGTCCCACAGCATCATCAGCATCATCAGCTGTCTGTGGGGAGGGGACAGGGGTCAGCCCCTGCAGGGACAGGGACACCCCCAGGGACACCCCCAGTGCCCCAGCCAGGCACCAAAAGCCTCCAACACACGGCCCAGGACAGGGAACTCTGCCCTCCTGGCTTTGGGATCAGGTCACTCCTTGGAAAGGTGCACATCCCTCAGCCCCTCAGGGATCTGGGCTGCAGCAGCCCCAAGACACCTCAGGGAGGTCCCAGGAGGAGTTTTGTCACAGGCTCCCAAGGATGTGGTGTGGGGAGCAGCGAGGATGACTCGGGATCCAGCTCGTGCCAAGGTGGATGTGGATGAGTGTCTGTCACACAGCACAGGACAGCCCATGGGAAAAGGGAAAAGCTGCTCCATTCCCTCAGGTTTCAGCCAGGCTTTCAGAAATACCATCCAGGCTGCTGCTGCCAAACCCCAGAGAAGGGGAGGTGTTGCTGCTGCTGGGGCTGCAGCACTTTCTCCTCGTGATCACAGCTGTCCCCTGTCCCTGCTCTGGAGAGCAGCCCCCAGGGTCAGGGATCTGACTCGGGGTTGGCACTCGGGCACACAAGTGTTTACAGAATAGTAAGCCATGGACTCTGATCAGACACATTGCTTAGTGGCAGAAGTGAATAATGCCCTATCAAAAGCTGTAAAACACAATTTATCTTGAAGAAAATAAATTAATCAATTTTTATTTGGCTGCTTAGAGGCAGCCAATGTGGATTAGCAGCAGCTGGAAGCAAACGAGGGATGCACAGAAATAAACCACAACCAACAGAAAGTGGGACAAAGCCCAGTGGGCAGAAGCTGTCAGAGCTGGCAGGGAAGTCTCCTTACCTGTTCTGGGCCTTTGTCAAACATTTTCCTTGTCCTGGGGAACTGGTGGGAGTGGGGGGTGTACTGGACCCCCACGTTGGTGACGTTGGGGCGCACGGACGCCAGGTCCCGGCTCACCGGCTGCTTGGGCACCTCGTTGGTCAGGCTGGAGCTGCTGGTGCTGGTGGTTGGAGGTGACCCTCTGAGGGGCAGAGCAGAGGGACAGGGCTCAGGGGTCACTGGACACAAGATTTGTGTGTGCAGTGTGTTATTTTCACTTTGTTTCTTTCTCACAAGATTTATGGCGCCTCCTCTGCAGAAACATCACAATTCCCACACCCCATCCAAAGACCAAACCAACCCCAAACCAAGAGTGAACTCTGGGCCAACTGCAGACTGAGGGGATGAACCTCAGTGTTCTGGGAATCTGTGATGTCTAACCCAACTCACCCTGACCAGGGACTGCACTTCCATGGAGGAACTGAAGCTTCAGACCATTTGAATTTAAACTGGGCCCCCTGTTCCAGCCTGGAATCTTACTGGTGCACACTGGTTATGGGACCAGCAGAGTTAATGTGTGCTGTTTTCTCCTGGAGAGGAGTTTTGGGCAATAACTCCATTTGGGCAATAAGTCCCCAACCCTCTCTGTTTCCCTGCAGCTCAGGCAGGGTGTGGAGTCCATCAAGTAACCCTGGTTTTTATCAGCTCCAAGTGCAGCAGGCACAGCTCAGATGTCAGTGGGAATTTGGGCACCACAGCACGGGGAAGGTAAAAGCAGCCAGAGCAGCTCTTCCTTTCAGTTCACCATGAGATACCCAGAGGGGCTTGTTACTCTTTGCCCTAAAGGAAAACAGCAAGAAACTCCCCACCTTTTCCCAGAGCTTCCCTCCCTGGACACCTCACCCCTGCTGACAGCAGGAGCCCCATTGCCTGTCCCTGGGGCAGCTCCCTGGGATGGGGCAGGGCAGGGAGCACCCAGCCCTCCCACAGAAGGTGCTGGAAAGCCTGGCTGGACTTACCCCACTTGGTGGATGTGCATGCCCTTGTTGGTGGGGCTGGCAGGGGCCGACTGGGTCAGCGAGGACGTGTCCAGGATGCGCTGGGGGCGAGCGTTGACCGTGGCCTGGGGAGAACAGGGAGCCTGAGCAGCCAGGCACAGCCCCAGCACAGCCAGCCTGGGCAGGCAGGGAGCTCCCCATGGGCTGGGGGGGAAAGCAAAGCCCCTGAGCTGCTCCCAACACCAGGTGGTTTCACTGCTGCCTTAGGTAGGACACTTACCCCACAGGACCTTTTGCTGCCTGCAGAGAAATGGTTCTGAGCAACCAGCAGAGCCAGCTGCAGGCAGGACCTGCCCCAGCAGCCCTAAGACAGGGCAGGGGGACAGGCTGGGGTCCCCTCAGCTGCTCCCCACAGCCACCAGCCTTTCCCTCACAGCTCATGACTGAGTCCTGCAGCTCCCACCATGACCATAAATCATAAAGCACGTTCTGAGCCTGGAGAAAAGGAGGCTCAGGAGGAACCTTGTGGCTCTGCACGACTCCCTGACAGGAGGGGACAGCCAGGGGGGTCAGGCTCTGCTCCCAGGGGACAACAGGACAAGAGGAAATGGCCTCAAGCTGTGCCAGGGGAGGTTTAGGTTGGGTATTGGGGAAAATTCCTTCCTTGAAAGGCCTGTCCAGCCCTGGCACAGCTGCCCAGGGCAGTGCTGGAGTCCCCATCCCTGGGGGGATTTAACAGCCCTGTGGAGGTGGCACTTGGGGACATGGGGCAGTGGTGGCCCTGGCAGTGCTGAGGGAATGGCTGGACTGGATGGGCTCAGAGGGCTTTCCCAGCCTAAATGATTCTGTGATTCTGTAATTCAGCCTCAAGCCTTCTGTTAAAAACACCTGGACAAAGCAACCTGGGCTGAAGCAAAGTTTCCTCTTAAGATTTTTGATTTCAGAAGGTCTCTAGAGGCCAACACTGAACCCTGGGTCCCTGTTGTTTGTTTTGGTGCTCACGAAAAGCAGGTCTGGGCATTTTCCAAAGCTCAGGCCAGGAAGGAGAACTGCACCATTCCCATCTGCATCACCAACATAAATCCCAAGGCAGGCACAGCCTGGGTGAGGCCCAGCAGTGCCTAATGAGCCCAGGGAAGAGCAGAGCAGCAGATTCCTGCAGGAAGGCTGCACGCCTGGGCAGCCCACACACCGGCTGCTCACACCCAGCACAGCCCCAGAGCCCTTCTGGAGAAACAGATCCACAGCCTGGCTCCAGTAAAAAACCCCAGCAGGACACTCTGGTCTGGTTTGGTAACAACAACCACAGAGTCACAGGACAGTGGGGGTGGAAGGGACCTCTGGAGATCACCCAGGTCAACCCCCCTGCCAAGGCAGGGCCACCTGGAGCAAGTGACACAGGAACGTGTCCAGGGAACTGGGAATGTCCCCAGAGAGGCTGGGTTGGATGGGACACTGAGAAGAAATTCTTCCCTGTAAGGATAGGGAGACCCTGGCACAGGGTGCCCAGAGCAGCTGTGGCTGCCCCTGGACCCCTGGCAGTGTCCCAGGCCAGGTTGGGCACTGGGGCTTGGAGCAGCCTGGTGGAACAGTGGAAGGTGTCCCTGCCATGGCAGGGGTGGCACTGGATGGGATTTAAGGTCCCTTCCCACCCAACCCATTCCATGGTTCTGCAATATTTAGTCCCCCACCACTCTCCAGATGTGGAAGCCCATGGACAGTTTGCTCAGCTGTTCCCACTGAAGCCCCCAGCCCCAGCCACGGCCCCCAGACCTTCTGCTCAGCTGTGCCAATGGAAGAAAACTTCAGCTGGCCCAACTCCAAAATGAAACCTCTCCTTCCCTAAATTTTACAGTAATTAAACCAAAATATTAAACCCCTGGAACATTCAAGTGTTTTACATCACCTGAGGCAGTATTTTTGTTTAAGCAAAACAATTTTTGTTTGGATTCACTGGTAAAATTCAACCCCCGAGTGGGCAGTGCTTGCACACACTGGGGAGGAGCAGTGCCCACGTCCAGCACTGCCTTCTACATCCAACAAGCTCCATCAGCACGAAGGAAAGGTCTCAGGACACAGTTAGCAAAGCTTTCATTGTCACTGATTTGCATTGGACACCAGGCAGCTCCTGCCTGAGCTCCCAGCAGAGCCTGGAGCTCGGCCTGGTGCTGCAGCACCGCTCACAGCACGGCTGGAATGGGACCAGCAGAGACCAGAGCAGCACCTGAGCCTCAACCCCCATGTGGTGGGCAGCTCACAGCTGGGGTGCTTTGTGTTTTGGGGGTTTGGTTTGCATTAAAAAGCCTCTTTGGAGGCCACCCAAGGCAGGTGGTCCTGGCCAAAGCAAAGCCCCCGACGTGCACGGCAGGACCCAGGACTGAACACTTCCCTTACAAAGGCAAAGAAGAACAAATCAGTTTTGTTCCCTGAAGCATCCCCAGACAAAAACCCTTGTAGTACATGGGAATGTTTCCTGTTTTCCAAGCCTGTTGGAAGAGCTGTTGCCTTAGGAAGCAGGGGCAGAGCAGCTGGCCCAGCCGTGCAGTGTGAGATGCATGAGACCCATCACTGAGCTGTGGGACTCGGGTCAGCACCAGCACAGCCAGGCCCAAACTTGTCAGAGTCACACACACCTGCCCCCACCAGCCCCAGCATTCCCCAGGGATATGACAAGGGAATGATCACAGTTCCTGCTGGCACAGCAGGATCGATATCAGTATTGACACCAGATATCTCCACTGGCCAGGGAGCAACTCCTGAAAACACATTTCAGTCAGGAAAAGCAGATCTGGTTCCTCCTTATATCCCTTTTAATAGCAGGAGCAACATTTCACTTTGCAAAGAGCCTTTCAAACACAGAACTGAAATAGTTTCATGCATCTAGAGCAGAGAGAGGGAAATCTTCCACCTTTTCCTTTCCTTCTTCCCCTCATTTGGCATCTCCAGCCTGTCATTTGTTGTACCCCTGTCTCACCAGGGAAGGGCTGAGCTTGCTGCCCCCACTACCAAGAGAATTGTCTGTCCCAAACCCAGCCCTTACCACTCACTGGCACGTGCCCTTCAAACAAATCAGAGTTCAAGTCAGTAACTATTGTCTCAAGAGAAAATGTGATTTCCAAGCAGAGATCTCTGAGGCATTAAGATGGCAGTGCACAATGCTGGCATCTCTTACTCAGCCCCAGGCTGAGGATCTGGGATTGTTCCCTGGAAAGGCCCAGTAAGAGAGTTCCCATTGCAATGGCTCATGGTCTGGATGCTTGAGTGGCCAGAAAGGTTCACACAGAGCTTTCTGTGCCCAGCCAGGGCATGGGCTGAGAAGATGTCCTGGGGTGGCCCGGGCTGGGGGAAGGTGCTGCCCCAGGGTGGCACCTCCAGGGACATCTTGTCACCCCCAGGATGAGATGGGATGAGGATGGAGGTTTAGGCACCCAGCCTGGGCTGGGGTGAGGAGTGGCAGGGGTCTGCATGCTGACTCACATGTACTAGTTCACCTGGGTTGGAGAGCCGTTGTGGCTTCAGTCTGCAGGCCAGTCCCACTTGCATTATCTAAATCAGTTTGCAAACGGATAATTTAATGAAGGATACTTCAGGTTTATCCCAGGGACTGATCTAGACAAGTAGACTTCTAAACCAGACCTACTGCCCGAGGTCTGCACCTAATTTACACCTAAAACAACCCCGGGCCCTCCCCCATTTATTCATTTTACCTGATCAAGGGTTCAGAGCAGAGTTTATCATCGTGAAGCATTAAAAGCTCCTTCTGCAAAAGGCAGAGCACTCCAACAGACCCATCCAGGTCAGCCTGCCTAAGCCTTGCCTAAGCATGAGAAAATCCACATCCAAACAGCTGGCAGGCACAGGTGAGCAGGGACAGGCACATACCTTGTAGGCAATGCTGTTGAGAACCTTCATGGCCAGGTCAGACACATCAGGATAGGGGTCAGCAGCCAGGTGAAGGAGCACTCTCCAAATTTGGGTATAGACACTGTTGAAACTCACACCTAGAATAATAAAAAACACAACAAACCCCAAAGCCCTGCAGCACATGACAATCCATCAACTCCAATTCTTTGATCTGATGTGAGAAAATTCATTAGAACTCCAAACAACCTGATGACATCTCAGGAAACATCAAGAGAGGAGCTCAAAAACATCCCACATGGGCATTTTGTCTCCCTTTGCCTGTCTGTGAACTCTGCAAGGGCTTGTGAAATCAAAGTGGGAGGAAGCAAAATAAATTAAAGACTCCCTAAATCATCTCCAGTCAAACTCCTGCTTTTGCAGGCTCCTGAAGCAAATCACCTGGAAAGGCCAAGTGGATAATGTCTGGGTTTCCTGAGCTGAAATACTTAATGGGATAAACCCACAGCTACTGTCTGATACTGTTGTGGTGATTTTTATTGAATTGTTCAGGGGGTTGTACACTCCACAAGTTTACTAAATGTTTAAGGCAAAGCTTTAGGAGTTGAGCCCTCAGGAAGCAGCGAGTCCAACTCAGTCTTTCCTATTGACATTTGTATCAATTCCTCCAATTTGTTATTTAATGAGCAGATCAGCTGCTCGGTATTTCAGCAGAAGGGACTGACAGATTCAAAGTACAAATCAAATTAATAAGCGTTTGCAACAAGTGACAGAATCCTGTGAACATTTTATTTTGCTGCTTTTGGGGGAGAATTTGGTATTCAGCCTGGGAGCCCTGCCGGTGTCTGATCGTGCAACGCCCCGGCTGGGAGTGCAGCCATTTGGACAATGTTAAAGTGGTTGCACTAACAACAAAAAAAAAGAGCTAAAATAGAGATTTCAGATGAGTCACAATCAGTGCTAAATGACAGATCAAGCTGTTGCTGCTTCTCCTGCCGTGTTTCTGGAGGCATCTAAATATAAAGTTGGGAGGAAAGGATCCCGTGGTCACCAGGCAGCTCCTCACCTGGCAGAGCTAAACCTGATCCCTGCACAGCAGAGCAGGCTTGGAACAGAGCAGTTCTGAGCACTGGCTCAGGGCTCCACGAGCCCCCAGGCTGCTCTTGGGGTGCTGCTCTGAAAGGGGAACCTTCCTATGCCCCAAAAAACAGTGACAAATCACTCTGCAAAGGGCCAAGGCAGCTCCCATACCCCAACTCCTCCTGCTCACTCCACCTGCAGAAGATCTCCCTCTCACCTGGCATCCAAAGGATGTTCCAAGTGACATCTGCTTAAATCTGCACCTGGGAATCTCCCAAGTGTTTATGAAGGGACCACCTGGAGTGTGCTGTTGGTGTGCTGAAGGTGACTCAGGCAGACCCTCCCACTATCCCAGGTTATTCCAACCTGGCCTGGGACACTTCCAGGGACCCAGGGGCAGCCAAAGCTTCTCTGGGCACCCTGTGCCAGGGCCTGCCCACCCTCACAGGGAAGGATTTCTCTCCAGTACCCCATGTAACCCTGCCCTCAGCCATTCCCTGTGCCCTGGCACTCCAGGCCCCTGTGTAAATCCCCTCTCCAGTTCCCTTGGAGCCCCTTTAGGCACTGGCAAGGCTGTAAAACCTCTAACAATGTAAATTGTTGTAAGGCCGTAAATTGTAAAGGCTGTAAACATATATTTATGTAATACTGTATAATATTTATATAATACTGTAAAAATGCAAAGGCTGTAAATAGATAACAATGTTAAATCCTGGAAGCTTCTATTACCAAGGAAAGAAAAACTGGAGTGGGAAGGATAAAGAACAAGAAGGGAGAGAGGCAAAGTGCTACAAGGTGTGGGAGGAAAAAAGGCTCAGCTGGTGAAGCAGCAGCCAGGTAATGTCTGAGGTGTGCCCAGAGCTGTGCCCAGAGCTCTGCCTCCCACACTCCAGCCTGTTACATAAGGGCCACTGGGAAATCTGGATGCCTTCAACTCTTTAAAGCCCTTGAAAGAGAGTAAAAGGGAAGGGAGAGGAGGGAGAGTGAGGGGGACACCCAGCTGATTTCCCAGGGGCTCTGATAACCACCTCGTCCACAGAGAGAGAAGCCCAATGACATTTTTTATACATCTGAGTGTCAGGGAAAAACCAAATTTTAAGCAGAACTGTGCCAGTGCAATTCCCCCTTCACAGCCTTTGTGAGAGAACCTCACAGAGAGAAGCAGCTCACCTCTGCTGTGGCAGCCTTTGAGGAGAACACAGGGAGTTCCTACAAAGGCACCTGGGGCTCAGGGCTGGTGCTCCCAAGGCTGCTCCTTCCTGCTGCCACTGCCCCAGTGTCAGTGCAGGAGTGACACATCTGACCCAGCTCCTGTCAGAGCCTGAGCTCCAGTCCCCAGGATGAGGGGAGCAGCAGGGGTGGCAGCAGGAACAGCAGCTCCATTTCATGTTTAGAGCTCCAATGCCTGAACTGTCCCTGAGATGCAAACCAGGAGCTGAGCAGGGCATTAATGGAAGCAGACAGCTCTGTAATTAGTCACACTGACTCCCAGCCAGTTCAGTGCACCTTGCAGTGTGGACTCCTGTTTACAAAACGATCCCTCTCTGCTAAGAATGTCAAAAATAAATTGCCTGCCTTTCCCCCGAGTTTGATTTTCCCTGCACACGTGGGCTTCAGTCCACCTGTGAGCCCCGAGGATGGGCCGGGCTCCAGCAGCTCCAGGGAGAGCCACAGTGGCTGCAAACCCGACTGCTGATGGCTTTATTTATTCCCTTTGATTTGCCAGGCTGGGACAGGGTTTCTTTCCAATCCCCTGTGAAAATCACTGCAGTGATTTCAAGGCCTGCCCTCCACAGATGGGGCAGTTCCACTTCCCACCGGCACCGCAGCAAAAACAGACCAATGGCTGCTCCCTGCTCAGCTGGCCCTGAGTCAGCTCCTGGGGAGCCACTGAAACCCTGCATGGCCACGGAGGGACAGGGAATTAAACCTTCAGACAGGCACACAGGGACAGGGGATGGAGCCTTCTGGTGCAGGGAAATGCAGATGAAATATTCCAGCCCCGAGGACTTGGGGAGCTGCTCCCTGTCAGTGCCAACCACAGCAAAGTGTGTGCCACAAACCCCTCCTCCTGCCAGGAGGGACCCCGGGGGAAGGGGACACCCAAAATCCCTCAGCTCCCTGAGCTCTGCCCAGGGAAACAGCCTGGTCCCTGCAGCACAGCTCAGCCCCTGCAGGCACAGCTCAGCCCCTGCACACCTGAGCCCTCCCAGGGCCCTGCAGGGGCTCATTCCCATCCCTGGGCAATTCCAGCTGGAGCTTCCTGACCTTCCACACAAGCCACAAGCAGCTCATTAGAAGGAGGTTCCTCAGAGCAGGCACCCCTGGCCAGAGCTGCTGTCACCACCAAGGAGACTGAGCAGCCCCTGCAGCAGTTCCCATTTCCAAATCCCTGGATTTTGCTGCTGTGCCTGTTCCCAGTTACAAATGCTGCTGCTTGACCAGCTCCTCGTTGTCTCAGGGCATTAACACAGAGGGAGTAGGAGGCTCCCCTGCCCCAGCATTCTCTGTTTCCTGCACCTCAGTGTCCACCTCCACCTCTGCTCTCCTCACCCTCACTGCAGCAACCTCCGCCCTCACTGACACTCTGAGGCAGATCCTGGGAAATGGCAAACAAGTTCTCCACCCCCAGCTTCTCCTTCTGCAAAAGACAACAATTCCCCAGCATTTCATTGCTCCAAGATTTATTTTCCTCCTTCTTTGATCACTCCTTAAGATAATCTTTCCAGAGAAGCTCTCTGCAGGACAAAGGCTTTCATCGTGCAGTTTGGATATGAATAATCTGCCTCGAGGTATGCAAACCCCCATCTTAATTCCATCCCTTTTCCTATCTTAAAACTGAACATTTCCAGGACACCAAGATTAATGAGTGGCTGTATGGAAAAGCAGCAAGGCTCAGCTTCCCTTCCAAAATGATGTCTTTGTTGACTAACCACAAACTGCCTCTTGCCAGCTGGAAAACTGGGCCAGAAATAAATGTCTCTCCTGGTACTGCCCTGTCTGGCCAAGGAGCAGCTGCCAGAGAACACAGAGCTCGCCTCAGAGTGTGTGTTGCTGCATTTGGGGAGCCATAATGGGGACATTTGGCCCACAGCTCGCTAAGGAACTGTTTGTAAAATGGGACAAGGAGGAATGGAGAGGTTCTCCTCAAGTTTTTGGGAAGGAGTAGGTTGTATGATGCCTCAGTGCCAGTGCAGAGACTGATCCAGAACAATCCCTCCCACGCCAGGTTCCTAAAAAACTGCCAGAGAGCAACAAAAACCTGAGCATCAGCAGGTTGTGGCTGCTCCTGGGTCCCTGGAAGTGTCCAAGGCCAGCTTGGACAGGGCTTGGAGCAACCTGGGACAGTGGGAGGTGCCCTGCCCATGGCAGGGGTGGCACTGGGTGGGCTTTAGGGTCCCTCCCAACCCAGTCCATCCTGGGATTCTGTGCTCAATGAATCAGCTTAGGGAATGCAGAGCACAGAACACAAACCGTGGCTGAAAATTTCTCCTTTCACTTTTACAGACCAGATTTCTGCTTCACTTGGAGCCCCCTCACAGGCCCCAAACATCTTTTTCATTGCTCTGGCTGTCTCAGATGCTTGGCAGAGGCATGACTGCAGAGCCAGAGCCCCATTTCCCCTTTCAGAAGACACAGAGCAGAGCAGAGCAGAGCAGAGCAGAGCAGAGCATTCCTTCAGTCCCCAGTCTCTGCCCCACTGGGCTCCCCCAGCTCCCCTGCAGCAGCAGCAGCTTAAGGCACGTCAGGACATGAGGAACGGGGTTAGCCTGGGCTGCAGAGCTGTGGGGGTGGCTGGGGCTGTGGCATCTCTCCTTGGGGAGCAGGAGACAGGCCTGGAGGATGGTGATGCTTCAGAAAGAATGAGAAAAGCCTGGCTTGCAGCAGGCAAACGGGGAGGTAATGGGATTCTGTGCGAGTCATGAATTTTAAACACTTCCCTAAGCTCTGCGTTTCCAGCTGGGTCTGAGCTCTTTGATGGAACAGGAGTGAGGGAGGCCTTGGAGAGCTGCTCTCTCTTTCCAAGGTTCCCCTTAGCACCTCCAGCTCCTCTCCAGAGCCTTTTTCTTTTCTTGTGAGACACACACCAGCCATCAAGCAGACACCAGTGGGAATGGGAAAACTCAACTCCTAGCTCAAGATGGAGAGAAATTTCCTAACATCCCTGCTATGCTTCAGAAGATCCAATGTCATTACTGATAATCAAAAGCAAATTAACTGATCAAGTTCCTAATGAACTCATGATTTTAAACTGCCACAGGGGCTCAGTAATTACAATTCCTGAATCTTTCAACTCGGGAGAGCCAAATCACCATTAATTCTCCTAGAAAACAGAGCAGAGAAAATGTTTCTTTGGTCAGGGCAGTTCTATCACCCAGGTGATTTCTCCCTGAGTTACTCTCCCTGCACTGATTTGTGAAAATATGGGCCCATTTACTGATTACAGAGGAAATATAGAGACTTCCCCCAGCATTTCCCTGTGCATGCTGCTTTCCCTGGAAGGAGGCCATTCCAAAAGCCAGGTCCTTCTGCATGGTGCCTGTGATGTGGTGCCAAAATGGCTCAGACTGTTTGAAAAGCCACAGGTAGTTTAAAGCAAAGCTGTTGTGGCCCCCACATTTTTGTGCCTGAATTCCTAACAGGATTGCAGCAAAGCTCAGAACTGCAGCCAACAGTTCCCACTCCCATCCCTCCACTGGAGTGACCCAGCCACACACAACAGGGGGAGAAATTCTGTTGGAGACAGGATGCCAACCTTCCAGAGAGGGAAGAGGGAAGGGCAGGAGGGGCTGTGCTCACCTATGAGGGAGTTGAGGGAGGAGTAGGAGCTGACTCGTCTCATCTTGTCGATGGTCTCGAAGGACAGGATGTACTCCTCGTTCTCGGGGCTGCCCAGAGTGCTGCTGGCACTGCTGCTCGTGCTCAGGTTCCCAGGGGAAAATGCCACAGAGCTTCCAGCTGCCAGGACAGAACAGCAGATGCTGGAACCAGGACTGGCAAGAGAACAATTTTCACCCAGACATAACAGCCCCTTTCTAAACCCTGCCACACTCAGCGAAGGAAACCCCTCACCCAGGGGGAAAAGCCACAATTCCCCTTTTAATACTGAATAATTAAACACAGAATAACCAAAAGATTGAGCTAAAAACCCACTTATGCTCAGAAGCTGGAAGGCACATTTTTAGTCCCCAAACACTCAGAAAAGTCAATGCTAAAGACCAGAAAATTGCAACTAATTATGAGGGGGCTCCTCATCCAAGCCCTCGGAGCCGGACAATTCGGGCTGAAGCGCCAGTCCCAGCCTGTGCTGTCCTGCCCGTGGCGTTTCCTGGCTGGCACGAGGGGCATGAGGAGTGGGAGAAGTGGGAAGAAGTGTGCCTTACACTCCTCGTTGAGGCTGAGGTTCTGCAGGGACTTGTTGAGGTTCCTGGCCGTGGTGACGGCGCGGATGTTGCCGTAGGAGCTGACGGAGCGCAGCCGCGGCGTGCAGGGCCCGTCCCGCACCGGGGTCAGGCTCCCGCCCTCTGCAGGGCAAGAGGAGGCAGTTATGGCTGGAACCAACCCCTGCCACAGCACTGGGGTGATTGCCCAGCAAATCAGGCATTAAAACACCACTGACACCAACAAGATCTGTAATTCTCTGTCAGGATAAAAGGGAACGAGGTACGGCAGCGGATCCAGCACAGATCCCGTGTCTCTGCTGTCCAGCCTGGGAGTTTGGGACATCCAGCAAGGCCAGGTGAGCCCAGTGCCCCCCAGGGACCCTGGTGACTCTTCTCTGCACCCAGATAGTGCTGGGCCACTGCTCAGCCCCTGTGCCAGGTCTGGGGCAGCACAGGCTGCTCATCAACTCCCCCCCAGGATTTTCTCATTGTCAGGAGCAATGAAAATTCTGGTTTTCTGATCAAATTTCAGGCCTGATTTCAAGTCATGTTTCACCCTAAGCACACACAGTCCCACAGCCTCAGAAGAGCTGCTCTGTTCCCCTGCAGAGTGGCTGCACTGTGGTGGAGGGGCCAATGCTCCCAGAGTGTCCCACTTCAGGATTCTTTTGGATCAGGAAAAGCTCTGTATAAACTGCATGCAGTGTTTATTTCCTGCAGCAAATGGGGAGGAGCTCATTTTCCAATATGATTCAGTTATTCAGAGGACAGGGAGACTAAACCACTCTGTGCAGAGACAGCACACAGTCTTGTCTCAAAGATTGTCCTGTTATCCTTCAAGATTTCCCCTGCTGTTTACATCTAAAGCAAAGGTGAGGTTAGAGACAACTTCACATAAAGTCACAGACACAACAACAGGGATGAGGTCACGGGCTCAGAGCACTGAGTTCTTCCCTTCCTTGTCTGGCCCTCACAGCAGCAGGGCTGGCTCATGGTGTGCTGGAGCTCTCCCAGGTCAACGTGACACTGAACGTTCAGGTGGGATCCCAGAGAGGAAAAAGAAGATGAGCCTGTGTGCTGCCTTGACCAATATCCTCAGCCTTGAGCTGAAGGGACCCTCTCTGAGGGCAGGAGGTGAGCCACAGCCAAGGCTTAGGTGGAGACTCACTGGAGGATGGATTTCTCCCGTGTAACATCTCACAGGGCTGAACAGACACCAGATCTCCCCTCCTTGTCACTCACCACGTCACAACAGGGCTCTTTAATAAATCCCCAAGAAGCTCACTGTGTTGGGAAAACCCCTTAAATAATTCCCAAGTCCTTTCAGGCCCTACATCTCCTGCCCAGCCAAAGCCAAGCCCCACCTGGAGCAGCTGGAGAAGGGAGAGGGTAATTCTTCTCCTCTTCGATGAACTGCAAGGCCACGGTGCAGAAATTGCTCTCGTACTGAACCACCAGGTGACTCAGGGCCACCACCAGCTCCTGGGGACAGAGCACAGGAAACATCTCATGGTTACACAGCTGAGAAACAAGGGACTGAAGGCAAACACTGACCAATATTGCTGGTGTTAGTGGGTGGCCATCCAGGGTGACAATTCTCCCTTAATTCAAGGGGTGAACTGCAGAAAGCCACAGGACTCTGTCTCACACTTATTTTTTCCCAAGCCTTTTCCACCTGGACAGGATTCCTCCCATTTGAGTAAGCTGCTCTGGTGGGAGGTGTCCCTGCCCATGGACAGCAGGGCTTGGAATGAAATGAACTTTAAGGTCCCTTCCAACCCAAACCATCCTGGCCTTCTGTGGCTGATTCTGCCCAAGTTTGTCAGGCTGATGCAGTGTCACAGGCAGCCCTGACCTGGCCCAGTCCTTAGGATGTGTGTGGCTGCCTCAGAGCCAGGGGCTGTGCCAGGGCTGGGGGTTCTCAGCTCCCCATGGCACAGCTGGACCCTCCTGGCACTGCCCAGCCCCTCCAAAGGCACCTCCTGCCTGGCCCCTGGGAACAGCAGACAGGAGACAGAGCTGCCTTTGGCTGCTGTCTCTGCTCAGGGACTGATCTCCCAAGGAGAGATTTATGAATCTCACAGAGCATTCAGTGTGACACGCAGCTCCCTCTTGAATTAAACTGATTAAATGCTGGAACGAGACAACAGAAATGAATCTTTGCCACGCCGGTGACAACTGCCAGGGTGTTGATGTTCCACTCAAGTAAACACAAACATTAGGACACTTCAGAACAGCCCTCAAAAACAATCCAGAACATCAAAAACCATCCAATGTACTATTGATGGTGCATCAGAAGCTGTAACTCTCCCAGACCTGCTCTGGGGCAGCCTGTGCACCATTCCTAAAGGCAGGGAGACCTTTCCAGTGAGCAGAGCTGCCACATTCTCTGCACAGACTCCCTGGTGTAAGAGACAGTCCGAAGATCCCTCATCTGCCTCACCACCATCGTCAAGGACAGAGACTGAAACCCCTAAAAGGACTCTCAAACCCAACACAGGAGTTCTGGCCTGGCTGAGGTGGGATGTTTGCCAAGTGTTGCCTGCAGGTGTGTTCAGTGGAAAAACCCAGCACGCATTTCCATGGGAACATCAGAACCCGAGCAGAAACAATGGGCGAGTCACGGTGAATTGACTGCACTTGCTGATGGCTGAGCTGTTCTCAGTTCTCTCAAAACGAGCACACCATGATGATTTCCCCACCTTTTGGCCAACTGCCTGTGCCTTTGGAAAGGACTATAAGGATCTCCGAGTTAACCAAAGACTTTGAGATCTCCCCACGGAAGCAGACGGGTCTGTTGGCCGGACCACGAGGATTTCATCTCTCCGTTGGTAGCTGTTACCCACCCCCCGTTTCTCTTTTCTCACTGTCCTTTATTTCCCTTCAAATCCTTCTATGGCATTGGCTGATGGCACTAATAAAAGTGCACTTGTTTTGATGAATCTGAAATCCCCTCTGTGTTGTTTTTTGCACTCTGAGATCAGCTAACGGACCATCAAGACTCCCGCTTGCATTAGCAGATGGTGACACCTGGGCAGGCCTGGGGCAGCCGTGGGGGGCCCAGGGCAGGACTGGGGGGCCCGGGGCAGGGCAGGGCAGGGCAGGGCAGGGCAGGGCAGGGCAGGGCAGGGCAGGGGTACCTTGCGGACCATGGGGCTGCCATCGTTGATGAGCTGGGCCAGCATCATGGCCACGTTGTGGTCGATGGTGGTCGAGTGGTCCGTGCGCTCCGCCGAGTTGCCCACGAAGGTCCCCAGAGCAAAGACAGCAGCACAGCGAACCTGGGGACACACACAGCCCTGGCTGTCCCCTCTGCTGTCACCAGGGGGTCATTCATCCCCACAAATGGGAGCGCTGCACGCCTGAACTCCTGTGTCAGGGGAGTAGCAAACCCATAGGACCTTTCATTCCTCACATAAAGTCACAGACACAACAACAGGGATGAGGTCACGGGCTCAGAGCACTGAGTTCTTCCCTTCCTTGTCTGGCCCTCACAGCAGCAGGGCTGGCTCATGGTGTGCTGGAGCTCTCCCAGGTCAACGTGACACTGAACGTTCAGGTGGGATCCCAGAGAGGAAAAAGAAGATGAGCCTGTGTGCTGCCTTGACCAATATCCTCAGCCTTGAGCTGAAGGGACCCTCTCTGAGGGCAGGAGGTGAGCCACAGCCAAGGCTTAGGTGGAGACATAGGAAGCAACAATCCCAGCAGCCTCAGCAAAGTGAGTTTTAAGTATTCACAGATATGCAGGATATGTTTAATTTCCCAGAGTACTCAGTGACCTTCCCATGGGTGACTCTTCCAGTTGGCATTGCCTTGAATATTAATTAACAGGAGTGAAGTACACACAGCTCCTGTTGGGATGTGGGTCTTTTATAGGAGTGGACTACAGTCTTCAGGTATGGGCTTATGGGAAGGTAAATGATGGAAAAAAGGAGAAAAATCAGGGAAAAGTTTGGAAAGCCACCCCAGCTCTGCAGAAACACTGCTCAAAAAGTGGGGAGAATGGGGCAAGGGGCAAGAGGAGGAGGATGCAGGACAGAGACTGGATGTGGAAGGGAACCTCATCTCTAATCTCTGCACGTTATCAGAGCTGTTTATCTCAGCTCCCTTCTCCCAGTGTGTCTGCTGGGTCTGATGGGCTCTGTCAGTCACTGCCAGGCCCTGCACAATCCCTCCTCTCCTGGGAATGTCACAAAGGTAAAACACAGCCAATTAAAGATGCATTTTCACAATGAGCAGGGGGAGAAGAGTGTTCACACATGGACAAAAAGACTAGAGGGTTTTTTGCAAAACACAGTGAGTTTTGGGACCACATTTTTAACAGTTTCTGGTATGCAAGGAAGCAAAAACCATGGCATTTCCTAACTGCAGTGCCCAGGTCCCAGGGGTCTGGGGCTCTATGAACTTCCTCTTTGGGAGCTCCTCTTGCAGGGCTTGTTTGATTTGCATCACCTTGAAGCAACAGCAACAAGATGTTTCTCTGAACCAGACACAAACATAAAGCTCTAGAAGGCCCTGCTCTGCAGGAACTTCTGTCCTTCTGCCAGTTTAGCAGGAGAGTGGATTTTTACCTCTGGGATTGGATCTGAGAGGAGGCTGTAGAGCTTCTCATGGGCGCTGTCTCTCACTCCACACCACCTGGCTGAGTCGAAGTTCTGCCAGATCCTCCCCAGACAAATGGCCACCCACTGCCTGAGGAGCGGGTGGGGATCGCTCAGCTGCTCCAGGCAGATTGCTATCAGGTTCCCCTGCAGGCAGGCTTCCTGCAACACAAACCAAGCCTTTTGTTTGGGATGACAGCTTCCCACCTCATCCCCACAGAACCAGACTATTTCTGAAGGAGTCAGGAAGCCAAGAGAAAATAATCATTTAGTGGTTCCAGACTGATTTTGTTACAGAACGAAGGGAAAGGCAGCCAGAGCTGATCAAATAGTTGAACATTAAAATGCTTTCTGTAATGCATAAAGCTTGGTTTTTCCTCTTTGGAAACATTCCTTGCACCTGTTAGAGCCCCAGGGTTTATGGCTCAATCCACAGACCATTCCCAGCCATCAGGCTCCCACTGGACAGGACCAGGGACTCTCTGTGCCAGGCTGTGAAGGGACTCCTGTCCTTGTCCCCCACTGCCAGGTGCTGGGTACAGAATGTCTGTCACATCTCCAGGCCAATTCTGCTCTTAATCCACACAGAAATAACAAAACCCAATGTCCCAGGTCTGTTTCCAAGTTTGGGTTTGGGCTTTAAGGCAAGCCAGGACACTTTTACCAAAGCAAAGGCATGAGGCAGAGAGAGGATGAAGGGAAAAGGCTGCTGGCACTCACCTGCCCAGTGTTGTAGTTGTTGACAATCACAGCCAGGATGAAGGCTGTCATGGTCCTGTGCTCAGCCTGGAACAAACACACACTGAGGGTTACCTGGAGAGCAGGGCAGGAGCACCACAGCCCCCCTGAAACATGGCATGGTCCCAAGAGCACTTTGGGCCATGTTAAAAGAAAGAGGAAATTCCAGCTTTCTTTCCCCTTTCTTGGCATCAGCCCTGTTACACCCCAGACACCTCCCCAGCATCCTCCCAGCCAGCCTGGCCCTGCTGTGGGGAGAGCCCCAAACATCCCTTATGGGAACCCACTGCTGCAGAGGGAACTGCCAAAGCTGTGGGGCAATTCCCTGCTCCTGCAGCCACCCTGGAGCCCCAGCTCCCACCCTCACAGACTCTGCTGTCAGAGCTCCAAATGAGTTTGTAAAGCCCTGGGTGGTGTGGCTGCCTCTGTCACAGCTCTGGGTGCCACTGCAGGGGAGGCAGCCCCACATGGCACCAGAGCAGCAGCACATCAGCTAAAACAAGGCAAACAAATGCCAAAGAGTCTGAATAAATGGGACTTGTCCTTACCGGCATGTACGGATCTGCCAGGACTGAGAGGAAATATTTGTGTCCATTGTCCTTCACCAGGTCAGCCTGGCACGACTGAAAAAGAGACCAAGAAAACCACAGTGAGAAGCCCAACACACACTTTTGTTCCTCCAATGATGTATAAACTTGTCATTTCTTAACCATTCTCCTCCAACCTTGTTTTTATTTGAGAAGCCAAATGAAGCTCAAGCCCTTCCTGGGGGCTGCAACCAGACAGCCCCACAGGGACAGGGCAGGGAAGCCTCTGCCACAAACAGCAGGAAATGTGAGCTCCTGCTGTGGGCAAGAGTCAAAGGAGCCATCTCTGTGCCACATTAAACCTCCCCAGAACATTTCTATTTCCTGCTACAGCCAGCCCAGTCTGCAGGGCAGCCTGGGGAGCACAGGGCAGGTTCAGGGGGAGCTCAGGCCTTTGCTGACACACCAGCTCAGGCTCCAGGCTGACATTGTGGGCTCACCCCGAGAGGATCCACATGGACAAAGTGAAAATGGAAGGGAGGAAACCCTGGCTTGGCATCAGCTCCCTGTGGCACAGCCAGAGACAGGATCCTGCATTTCCCATCAGGAGGAGAAGGTGAAGGAGGGAACTCATTGCTGAAAGGGGAGTGGATGGCAAGGCAGAGATGCAAGAGAATATTTTAGTGCTGAAGAGAGTGAAGCTGCTGGTTTTGGCAGAGCCAGGAGCAGAGGGCCTGGATTGCTGCCAGGCTGCAGCTACGAGAGGCTTCCCTGACTCCCTCTGCCCTCCCAGGGTCAGCACTTTCTGTTCCTCACACAGAACAGCCCCTGCCTCTGCTGCAGGCACGTGGACAGCAGCAAGGGGAGCCTGCCCAGCTCCACACTCAGCTCCTGGGGCTCAGGGATGGTCACACAGCCACACTGAGCTCTGGGAATGCCACGGGAACCCAGCAGCACTGACACCTCCTCCTCCTCAGGGAATAAACAGCTCCACTGTGAGCAGTAACACAGCACGACCAAACCAGGCTGCAGCCTTGGTGGGCAAGTTCAGAACCAACAGAAAACATTCTGTTTGCAAGGAGCTGCTGCCTGTCCCCTCCCTCAGCAGTGTCCCTGGCACTTCCCTGGGGAAGCTGCCCCCTCCTCCCTTCCCACTCCCACCATGTGCTGGTGGAACAAGTGAAACAGCACAAAGAAACCCAAACCCACCACTGAAGAGCATTTTTTTGTGTTTTGCTGTAAAGCTCAGCCTGCCAACAAGTGAGGCAATGGCAGAGCATGGGAGGGAAGGTGTGAGGGGCAGGAGGGAGGGCACAGCAGCACATGGGAGTCACACCTGAGCCCCTGGCACACACCTGGGGCTCAGGCACCAGCCTCAGTGCACCACAAATGAGCTCCTCCAGAAGAGCTCCAAGATGAATAGTTTTCATTTTCTTTGCTTTCCCAAATCCTCTTAGGATGTTAACAAAAATATTGTTATAAAACTAAACCTGACAATGCTGGATCAACAGCAGGAAAACCTTCACAAATTCAGTGCTATGCTCCATACTGAAACGGAGGAGAGATACAAAAAGAATCCCCAAAGAGGAAAGATCCAACATCTACAGCAGTTCAGACATTCTACATGGACTTGCAATTGTGCCTGAATTAATGTGTGCACCTCTCCTAACGACTTTATAGTGCTCAACTAATTGCACCCACAAACCACTGAGTCAGAGATACGACTCTACAAATTTATCTGCAATTACTTACCAGCTTCATTATTTATTTGCAACCCCAGCAAGCAGAGCTCTGGCTGAGGCAGGGCACTGCTTGCAGGGGCAGGAATACTCACACTGTCCACTGCCAGGATCTTGGCCCAGATGAACACAAGGAGAGGTCTCAGCTCACGGGCTGAGCTCTGGAGGAGCTTCAGCACATAGGGGAAAATGCCAACAGAGAGGGCCTGGGAGGGAGAGAACAAATCCCTGTCAGTAAAACTCTGGGAGCAAAACCATCTCCCTGGGCAGCTCAGCCCCCCAGCAGGGCCCAGGATGCAGCATCTTTACAGACATAGCTGAGAAATCTGGTAGAAAATAATTCCCCACAGCAAAGAGGGGATCCCTGTGTGTTTGTCTATTGCTCATTTTAATCTTGAATATCACCAGATATTTCAGACTCATGTGGTCCATGGAGACTCTGAGTTAATCCAGCACCAGCTTTCTCTCCTCACAGCCTGGGCTGGTTTATCCTCACTTCCTCCAGCTGGGGCCATTGGCTCTCCCAGCTAAACACGTCACAAAGTTCAGGAATTCCCCCTGGGAATTAACAGGTCTCTCCAGGAGGAGGCAAAGCAAACCACTGAAAGTCCCATCACTGCTCCACGACCAGCTGGTGCTTCATCTCCATCACTTTTATCAACAAACAGCTCCATTTACAGGAGTGCTTTAAACTGTTCCTCTGTTTAATTCTTATTTATGCTCCACACTGTGCTGCCACTTCCCAAACTGCAGAATGCAGCTGCTGCCTGCTCAGAAGAGCTTGTAAAATGCAGACACCAAACAGATAAAGGAAGAGAAGAAAATGATGCAGCCAGTAACCTGAAAGAACACTTAATAAATGCATATGCTTTTTCTGGCTATTTATTTTACGTGACAAACCTTTTTACCTGCCCCAGATAAGGTTTGTCCCTTACATTATTTAACACTTAACCATTCCCAAGGAACTCCCCTTTGCTGTACTGGAAACAAGGATGGGAATGAAAGTGATGAACACAAACCTGTGTTCCTGGAGGGACACTCACATGTCCCACACACCAGCCCACAGCCACGCTCACCTGTCAGATCTGGGGCTTTTCCTCCCCACCTCCCTCTCCCAAATCACCAGCTGCATTTATCACCCCTGCTGGGAACAAGGGGAGTGTTGGAGCCCACGAGCAGCTCCCACTCACCAGACTGACAGCCCAGGGGCCCAGGTCCAGGAACCTCCCCAGCAGGTCCAGAGCTCTCAGCCTGTGCACCTGGCTCAGCAGCACCTGCAGGGCACAGGGATGGGGTTAAATTCCAGGGAAAACACAGCCTGGGCTGCAGGGCACAGGGTTATTGTCCAGGGAAAACACAGAGCTTGGGCTACAGGGCACAGGGAAGGGACACTGGCAAACCCTGGCACTGGGGAATGCTCCTTTGTGGAGCTGCTGCAGACACCAGGGAAGCAATCCCTAAGGATTCCAGCTGCCTTTCCCAGCCCAGCTCATGGTGGCTCCTGCAGCAGGACCCAAAGGGCAGCTCCAGCCCAGCTCCCAACAGCTCTGGAGCACAAGGACAGGTTTTGCTTTCCCTGGCAAATCAATATCAGAGACTTAAGAGGGAGCAAAAGGTCATGTTGGTCGTTAATAAAAATCTCATTAAAATGGAGTCTGACATTGCTAATGAGGTGGTGTTTTACTGGCTTATACCTACCCTGGTGTGAAATATTAACAGATAGACTTGCAGTTCTTAATCTCCTTAACAGATGTAAGATATTGGAATGCAACGTTTAATCCTCAGTTTAAATTGAGGAACATCCTTCAGCAGGGATCTCAGGGAAAGAGACTCCTTGATTTACCTCCCCAATTCCATCTCCTTCTCAGTGTGTTTGCATGCTGCATATTGAAATTAAATTATTTTTCATGTTTAATATTGAAGAATAACTAAATTACTTGGCTCACATCTCACACTCTGGATGACTGGTACTGGATACTGAGGTGCTGCAGGAAAAGTCCAGAAGAAAGCAGGGGGATGTGATAACTACTGCTGTGGTTTCACTCAGAATATCAGAGCTCACATCTCAGGACAGGTCATAAGAAAAAGGGTTTTGGTCATCCTGCTCTCGTTGGCACCAGCCTATTCCATCAAGCAGCCCAGGAATCCCAGGGGCAGCTGTTTGGGATTAAAGCAGGAGCAGAGAGCAGGGCAGGTGAGGCTGCAGCAGGGCTGGGACAGCAGCAGGAGCTGGCAGGGGCAGGAGGCACAGACATGGCACAGCTGGCACCCTCCAGCCTGCAGAGAAACCAAGGAACTCCAGCCTCTGTCAGGAAAGGGAACTAATTGAAAAGGCTGTCAGGGTGAAGATGCAACCCCAGCTGCACCCTGCTGCCCTCCCTCAGGACATTCCCCCAGAGCAACCTGTGTCTGACTGGAAAAGCTCCATTTGCCACTGAAATCCTCACAGGATTTCACATTCCCACCTCCCCAGTGGATCTGCACAACAACCTGAGCCCAGGCTGACACATCCAGAGCCTGGCATGAGGATGGGGGCTCAGTGCACAGTCCATGATGTTCTGGTGGAACAGTGGAGGTGCTGCTGTGCCACCCCACACACACAGCCCTGTGTCATGATTGCCAGCCAGAACACAGGGGGTTAATTATATCCACACATGCAAATTAGGGACCAACAGGGACACAGGGGGATCATTTACATGTCACAGTCTGTATTTTAGCAGGCAGCTCCTCACAAGGGCAGGATGAGGTCAGGGCCTGCAGTGATCTCCACAAGCCCTCTGTGCACAGGGGACCCCACAGGGACCAAGGCTGTGTGTGCTGCCTGCTCTCTGATGGCTCCTCTCCCTGGGGACTGAAAACAGACCAAAAAGGGTCTGAAACTCCCTCCCTTCCTGCCCTGGATCAGTCTGAGTATGCTCAGACCTGTTACCAACCAATCTTATTCCACTGTACAATTAATATGCTATAATTATAACAACAATTACACTGTCCCAGCTCAGTTCTGCTCCAGGCAGGAACACAGGTTCCTCTGCCAGGTGACCTCTCAGTTCCACTGCAGTCACGCTCCTGCAGAGCCTGCTGCTGCCAAACAATCCACTGGAAAGCAGCAAAGTTGGAGCTGGAGCAAAGTCCTGCCTGCTTCCATTGCAGTGACAGAGACAAACCACACATCTGCTTGTCCACCTCATCTCTCAAGGCTTGGGAGACTCAGGAAATTAAAATCTGTTCTTGCAGAGATGGATGGTGCTGTCAGTCACAGACCAGCCAACAGGGAAGGGGAGTCTCCTCACAGGTCCCTGTACAAGGGACTGGGACCACATTCCTTTAAAACAAAGGCTTTAAATTGTGCTGCTGGCAGAGCAGAGCCCAAAGGTACCTGGGCAGGGGTTTGTATTTCTGTCAAACTCCCCGGGAGGGGAGGCCAGAGCAGGCTGACAGATGACAGCTGCAATCCTGGCCCTGCCAGAAAACACCAGATGAAGCTTCCCCTGGATTTGTTCTGTTGCAACACGAGACCTCTGTCTCATCTGAGCAGGGCTTACAGAACCCCTCATCCCCCAGGGCTGCAGAGACCTGGCTGTGTGCTCCTGCAGCAGCACTTCAGCCCCATGGTAAAGGGAATGGTAAAGCAACACTTCCCAGGCTGTACCAGATGGATAAAAGATGTTTCCAAACAATTTACACTGCAGCAACTTCCCCTTTCTGAAAAGGGGGAAGATAAAGTCTCTGCCTGACAGACCTGGCACAGAGGAGATGCCAGACAAGGGACAATGAAGATGTGCTGCTCTGAGAGAGGCAGCAGAGCCAGACATGGACCAGAGCAGGGGCTTGGCTCAACCAGAGCCATAGGATGGGGCAGGAAAAGCATTTTGGGTTCACCCACGTGGGTCTGGTGACACACAAGCAGCTCTCATTTATCCTGGAGAAGCCCCTGGGATTTGTGTTCCCAAAGGCCAAAGGGCTGGCAGCTTGAGGCCGAGGGGGCAGGAGAGACATGGACATATGACATGGGCAGGGAGAGACAGGGACACCCCTAAAATGGGCAAGAAGAGACAGGGACACCCCTGGCACAGGCAGAGAGAGGCAGGGACACCCCTGGCACAGACAGAGACACCCCTGTCATGGACAGAGACACCCCAGACACAGACAGGGACACCCCTGGCACAGGCAGGGAGAGGCAGGGACACCCCTGGCATGGATAGGGACACCACTGGCACAGGCAGGGAGAGGCAGGGACACCCCTGGCACAGACAGGGACACCCCTGGCACGGGCAGGGACACCCCTGGCACGGGCAGGGACACCCCTGGCACGGGCAGGGACACCCCTGGCACGGGCAGGGACACCCCTGGCACGGGCAGGGACACCCCTGGCACAGGCAGGGACACCCCTGGCACAGACAGGGAGAGGCAGGGACACCCCTGGCACAGGCAGGGACACCCCTGGCACGGGCAGGGAGAGGCAGGGACACCCCAGACACAGGCAGGGACACCCCCCAGCCCAGCCAGCCCCCCAGGCCAGCACTGACCTGCAGCACGATGGGCAGCTGCTCCGGGGGGTTGCGGTTCTCCACGCCCATGGTCAGCCACACCTGGAAGGCCGTGAGCTGCTCAGCAAAGAAGGGGCTGTGCTGGGGGAGCAAAGGGGGACAGCAGGAATGGGTTAAACACCAAGGAGTGAAGGCAAGAGCTCTGTGGACTTCACTGTTTCCTGAGGCTGGGATTTGGAGCTGATACGTGTTTGCTTGGGGTTTCCTAAATGCACAAAAACTTCCCCAAGACTGAGCAGACACACGTCCCTTTACATGTGTTGGAGAAAAAGGAAGGAAGGAGTAGAATAACAGGAGAAGGGACCCTGAAAGGTCTTAGGGAAGTGTGGCTGCTGTCTGCCCAGGAGCAGCAGAGGATTTATCTGCTCTGCAGAGGCCATTTCACTCCTACAGCAGCACTCAGAGCTGCCTCTGCCCAGTCCACAGACACAACCCAAGAGCAAGGAAAAGAAATTCCTCCTGTTCCCCATCCCTCTGAGGATGTGCTACCAGCTCGGGGTGAGAGAGCACTGACCAAAGCACACAGCAGCCTCCAGGCAGGAATCCACAGACAAACAGAAATCAGTGGGGAAGGAGGGAGGGAAAACCAGCCCAAACCCCTCCCCGTAGGAGCAACAGGAGCCCCCAGGCCCTTCTCCACCAGGTTATTGCATTTTGAGGTCTGAGCAGGCAAGAACACCCTGGGAATACCCAGGAGTGGTTTGTGATGTGCTGCTGAGACACCCCAGCCCCGAGGCTGTGCCCAGGGCAGGCTGCACTGCCAGCCCCCAGCAGGTCCCTGTGCCTCACCCAGCCCTGCCAGGCAGGTAGGAACAGGCTGACAGTGGCCACAGTGACCACAGGGACTGTCCCCTTCCCTGCTCCCTGGCCAGCACCAGCCAGCCTGCTGGAATGTGGCTGCACACCAGCTCCCAGCCCCAGCTGCACACTGACAGCTCAACCTGCCTCCAGTCCAGCCAAAATACACAAGAAATCACATTTGTCAGCCTTGAAAACCAGCCTGTAAATTGTTCCCAGCCCACCCTGAATCGATCTCCAGCTGAGAATGGCCACTCTTCTTCACTGACCTCCTGTCTGATCCCCAGCAAGCCTGTGCCTCTGCCCACCCCAAAACACTCAGAAATCTCCTGAATTTCAGCTCACTTGACAAAGAATGCCCAGCTGAGGGTTAACACTAATAAAAAAGCCTCCAGTGACATTGTTAGAGATTGAAAGTAAAAATGAACGTAAGCCAGGAGAAGAAAAATAGTATTTTTTACGTTCTAAAGCAGAGCACAGAGTGAGGAAGGCAAGGGGTGGGAGGATAAAGGCCTCAGGGCATCCTGATCAACCCCCAGCCTGGCAGGAGCCCACAGCTCTCCTCCTGGCACTCAGGGCTTTGGAGACAATCTGCAATTACAGCCAGAAAACCTTTGGAAGGTTGGTAATATAAATAAACTGCAAGAATGTTACTGAAAATTAGAGAGACATCAGGGTGGAACAGGGACCTGAGCCTGTACAGTATTTATTATTTAAAGGTTTCACTTCGTGAAATATCGAAGGAATATCAAGAAAAATCCACTCTGAATGGAGGAATTTAAGCTAAATATAATATTAAAAATTTTACTTTTCTGCTTTCTGAGATTAAATAAAGCAGAAACCCCTCAGTGACTCCTGTTAATAACACTGAGCTTAAGAGAACTCTCTGGACATACCCTCAAACTCTAATTTATATTTGAAAAGAAGTCTAATAAGAGATAATTTTCACATTTAGGCCTTTAATTTCCAAAACTGTGCTGCATGTTGGGACCTTTTGTGTAAGGACACCTGGTGAAGTTTGAGTGCTGTGGAATGTTCTGAGTCAGGTCTCAGACACTACTTTTACAGGCAGGAGCTTCCTGCTCACCCCCACCTGGGGGCTGGATCATGCAGCAGGGAAGAGTTTAAACTTGATTTTTGTCTGTTTCTCCAAGTCACAGAATTCCATAATGGTTTGGGTTAGAAGGGACCTTAAAGCCCACCCAGTGCCACCCCTGCCATGGCAGGGTCACTCCCACTGTCCCAGGCTGCTCCAAGCCCCATCCAACTTCCAGGGATGCCCCTACAGCTTCTCTGGGCACCCTGTGCCACACATTTACAATTTCCCATAAACATAAACCCTTAAAGTGCCCCAGCAAAGTGATGAGCTGAGCTGAGGGGTAGAGGAGGGATGAAAATGGGCCCACATCTCAGAACAGTCCCCAACTTACCCTGAAGGCAGTTCCTTCCTCGATAATGGTGGGTAACTGGGAAAGGCAAATGTCAACAGCAAGGTCCCAGGCTTGCCTGGAGGAAGGGCAGAGAGGGAACAGAAGGCATTACAAGTTATCCATAAGGAATAGCAAGGGAAATTGAAATTCTCACCATCCAATGTGGACAGTGATGTCTGAGTGGCTTCGAAGTGCTCAATATTCCTGTTGTCAGGGAGAAGTGGGAAAAACACCTAAAGAAATTTTCTGCATCTCCAGAACTGGAGAATGTCAGCCCACAGAGCATTTGAGGTGTGTTTTACTACACAGAAGGAGAATGGTTTAGAGATCAGAGACAACTGCTCTGATTTTGGCTGCCCACAAAAGGATTCTGTGGTCACTCACTGCAGCAGCACACAGAGAAGATGCTGAGCTCTTCACAGTAATTTTAGGTAAGCAGCACTAATACTGCTACAAAAATGCCCAAAGCAGCCCTGTGAGGTCAGATCTCAAAGGGTTTAAGTGTCACCAGAAAGAACAAACAAAAAATTTAAAAAGAGATTTGAGTAGATTAAAATGAAATCTCTGTTTGACGCTTCTGAAAACAGGCTGCTGAAAACCACTGGAGCCACGTTACCCAAACCATTCAAACCTCTGCCAACCCTCCAAAACTAAACCACCAGCTCGAAACCTCAACCTTCCTGCTCTCCACAACCAAGGGCAGCTGTGGAAGAGACTCTGCTCAAGTCAAATACTTCAAATGCTTCTCCAACCCTTCCAAACCAGCCCTGAAATGATTCCCCAGCCCTTCCAAACCACCAAAATTCTGCTTCTGCTCCATCTGTGGAAAACACAAATCCTCCCAGCCAATGGGACACCAGCAAACAAAGCAAAACTTCTCTACTTCCAACCACTGGAACAGCTGCTCCCTCCTCAGAGCCTCGGGGTTACACTCAGGTTACACACAGGTTACTCACTGTGCTGGCTGAACAGACAATGGCATTAAACACGTGTTGCAATAATTACAAGATTCAAACCAAGGCACAAATGAATGGGAAAGGACTGAACCCTGGAGGGTGGGGAGGGGGGGAGAAGGGAAAACACTGTCACAGTGCTGGTGACAGTGATGGCTGGGAGGAGGAGGAGGAGCAGTGATTGACAGCTTTAATATCCCACAGGGAACAGGAAAGGTGGGCACACCGGGGATGTGCTGCCTCAACTCCCAGCACACAAACAAGAGATAAATTTGGGAGCAGCAGGGAACCAGGATGGGAGGTGCTGCATCCCACCAGTGATTTATGAAAGCCAGAGATCAGTGCACCCCCTCAGCAGAGATTGCTGTCTGCAAAGTGCTCTGCAAGATTTGTTTTCACTGCATTTGGGACACAAAGGGCTCAGCACCTTTCTTTCCTCACTGCTCTCTTCCAATGACTCCAGGCCCTCCACCCTGACAGGGTGACACAGTGAAACAACCCTGTGAAACACCCCAGTGCTTCAATGGAGTTATGCTATGAAAGAAGGTGCTAAAGAGGATTTTTTTTAATACTACCTTGAACTAATTGCACAAAGTTAAAAGCTTTCCTTAGCAGAGAGATTGACTCAGTTTAAAAAAAGTGATTTTGCTTATCCCAAAGCCAAGGCAGCAGCACAAAGGAATGGTCTGTGGAGGGAACCCCACCTCGGTCCAGTAGCCTTTCACTACACTAGGACTGTTCAAATATTTAATAATTTAACATGAACTCACCAGCTGCCTCTGATTCCCAGGGATGCTACAAAGTTTGAACTTCAAGCAAAGAACAGAAGGCAGAGTCCCAGCCCTGCTCAGGGACTGGTTTATTGCCCAAACCCACAAACTGCCAGGCAGTGGAAACCCCCAGAAACATGAGAGAGCAGAAACTCAGCCCAGTTCGAGGCTGTCTGCCTGCACCCACGGGTACCCATTAGCTGGCAGCTCGTGGAGGCTGATGCTCTTACACTCAAATTTTCGGGGCTGACTCAATGTCTAATGCTTTTAACTCTGTCCTTTTTTTTTAAATAATGTATTCTTGACGTCTTCTAACGTTTTTAATGTTCCCTTTTCCTCTGGGAATGGTGGGTATTACCTGGCACCACACAGGTACCAGGGAACAGGACAATTCCTGCCTCGTGCATTCCTGGGGCAGCTCCTCCTGAACCCATTAAATATTTCTGAGCTCATCAGAAATATATATGGACAAGACAAGACATCCCATGTTTGTTCTGCCACTCCAGTGCCAGCCATGCCCTGTGTGACCACAGCCCCAGCCCCAGCTCACCTGTGTGGCACAACCCTGTCACCTCCCTAAGCTGCTTTAGGGCACAGCTGGGGAGCTGCTCAGACACAGCTATTTTTAAAAACTAGTTATTGCCATGAATATTTGGCACGAGTCTGAAATCCTTTTCTTCTCCCAGCACATCCCCCTGCCCCAGGCACAACTTAGAGCACAGAGCTTTGCTATTTCTGTCCCACATCAAAGTCTCCATAGTCCGATAATGGGACTTGGAGATGTAAAGACCAACACACACACACAGAGACACAAAAAAATATCTGGTTACAGTGTAATCTGAACTAATCTAATCCTTCAAACGTCAAACAGCTCCAAATACCTCTTCAAACAATCACTTGCTTCTTGCAGAGCCACGGAGTGTTTGGGTGCAGCCTCATTTCCCTGAGGGATGGCTGAGCAGCCCTGATCCATCCTGCACATTCCCACCTGGAATTGCCTTGCTGCATTATGGTTTTGTTTCCAGCCCCAATCTCCAGCTCGTTGTATTTGCAGTACATTATGACTCCTTTCAACCCAAATTTCATGGCCTGCAAACACACCACGGTGTTTCTATTAGGGATGGGTTGTAGCTCTTCCAAAGCATAATTAAGGCACTTGGGGTTTAATATATGACCTGTGTTAGGAAATATTTCCAAACACATTATTAGGTCTTTTCAAAGGCCATGAATAAAAGCAGCTGGCACCAGCAGTAATGCACAAACCCTAATCCATCACAGCAGAGATCAAGGTGCTGACAGAGCTCTGTGCTCAGGCACAATAGACAGAGCCACTCACAGCTGAACAGCACAGCCAATCAATGGATATTAATATTAATGTTAATATTAATCCTGTATTAGAGCACTGCCTGCAGCAGCCAAGCCCCTGCAGGGAGAGGCACCACACAAACACAGGCAGCCCCTGCCCCAGGGCAAGGGGCTGAGCAGGCAAAACTCAGGAAGCCAATAAAAGTGGGAAAACCAGGAGTAAAGTGTCAGATTCTGTCCAAGGGGCACAGCCACAGAGATCAGCTCTCCTGACTCCAAAATACCTTGTCCCTCTTGGTGAAGGAAGGAGACTGACAGCTCATGGGTCAAATATCCCCTCAAAAATGGAAATTCTCACTCTTCCTCAAGTTCCAGGTAAAAAGGACACTGTGATCTCACTGATGAATTGGCCTGAACACCAACTTGAAAGGTTAACTTTCTAAAAAGGCAGAGCAGCTCCTACCTCCAGCAGCCTGAGCACTTGTGTGACACCTGTGCCACACGCCCAGCTCAGGGGCCACCCCTGAGTGACCTGGGGAGCTCCACAGGCAGAGATGGGGGTGAGCAGGGAACACAGAGAGCAGAAATTGGTTTTGTGCCCCAGAAAGGGCAGTGGGAATCATCCAGGAGGTAAAAATTGATGCTCAAGGGTGAGGGACTGTTTGCAGTGCTGCTCCCACCACATGCAGGTCTTGTCACTGCAGCCAGACTTGCTCTCCAGAACACTGCCTGGACATCAAAAATCTGGGAAAAGTCTGGAGAAAACACCCATCAGAAAACTCTGCTGGATCAGCCAGAGCCACAGACCTTGGTTCCACAAAGCCCCACAACCTCCTGGCTGGAGTTTCATCCTTTCCAGCACCCTGTGGCCAACTCCCCAGCCCTCATCTCATCACCCAGCTCATCCACACTGTAAAATGGGTCTGCAGGTTTCACATCAGGGATCCATTAGAAGTTCCTGAGTGAAAGGTGATAGACAAGTGATTATTTTTAGAAAATATTTAAACGAGCCCTAAATTAGTTTCTAAATCTGTCCTTAGAGAAAGTTCCTAATAACACTCTGAGCCCCCCTGGACAAAAGTGGAATTTTCCCCTTGGCTGGATTTGCTGCAAACTGCACGTTTTTTGGAGGGCACTGAATAAAGTGTGTCAATTCCCTGCTCCCTTGCTCTCTACCTCACCAGTGTTTAGGATTCACGTGGAAAAGAGCTCTTTGTGTGCCTGTTCCTAAGGAATTTCTTCTGGTAAACCCTAAAAAGCAGCAGCAATGGTGCTGTGCTCTGAGGGGCTTCACAATGGTGTCTCCAGCACCATCCTGCAGCTTTCCAAAGGAATTTCCAGCACCTCTGTGCTCCAGAAGCACATTATGAGCAAAGAAAATGTGTTTCTAGACCCAATTTGCTGCCATGTGAGTCTGAGAGAGATAAAAAAATGGGATCCACGAGCTCCCAGTTTCATTCCTGTGGCTCAACCCATGGATGGCAACACCAACTCCAAGTCATGTTCCCATAGGAAACCAGAAACACAGGCTTTTAATAGGCTGGCAATAAGAAGGAATTATGTCCCTATAAGGAACAGAAAATATAGATTTTTAATATGCTGGCAAAAAAAGAAAGCAAGCTATAAATAACTCCAGAAATTTACTGGTTTAATTTTGCAACTCCTGCAACACCATGTCCCACCCTGCTGCACTTGCCAAGTGCAGCTGATGGCTGGAGCTCTGCCATGTCCAGCAGCAGCAGCTCAGAGTCATCACAGGGGACTTTTCCTGCTCTGCCCTCACAGGTGTCCCAGCCCCTGTGACACTGCCAAACCAGCTCAGCCCACTCACAACAGCCCAAAGCAGTTTTCCTCAGGAGCTGCTGATGCACAGCACTCAGGGTCACTGTCTGCCACATCCCAGCACTCAGAATGTTCAGCTGCCCAACTGCAGCTCCAGCCAAAGGCTCCCCAGTGCCCTCCAGGATGTTCAATAATTAAAGCAGCTTTGTGGTACCAGCAAATGCCTCCTCAGTGTTTGCCTGCACCTGCAAAGGCTCCTGGGGCTCCCTGCTGCCAGCCTGGCTCCATCCCCTGCAGAAACCACGCCATGGAATTGTGGAATGTGTGGGGTGGAAGGGACCTAAAGCTCAGCTCATCCTGCAGGGCAGGGTCACCTCCCACTGTCCCAGGCTGCTCTGGGAACCTCAGCTCCTCAGTGCTGCTGCCAGTGCTGCACTCATTCATCAGCACCCTCTACATTCACCTTCCTCCACATTTTTATGGAGGAAACCCATTAAAAAGCTTCTGGAAATGCAGGCAGGCTGAGCCCCCTCAGCTGCCTCTACCTGTCACTCCCTCAGCCTTTAGCAGGGCTCTGTTCTGTCCTCCAGGAGCCCCCTCAGTGTCACTGCCCCCCTCTGCACTTGGCCCACTTTGGTGCTGCTCTATTCATCACAGTGAGTAAGAAAACATAAAGCCAGAATTTCTGTTATTACTGTTATTATTATTATTTTTACTATAATTGTTCGTGGGACATTGGTTTGATAGGCAGAACTACATTTAAGAGCTTTTTGATAACTGTGCCACCTCCATTTCCATTAATCATCTTAAAAGCAACAGGAAAAGTAGAGGAACTCGACAGCAGGAATTTCTTCTACTTCAGCAGCAGAAATTAAGGATCTTTCCCTCAGGCCCCCTGCTCTTCCCACCCCACACAATCCCTGGGGACCAGCTTTACCTTGGGAAAACAAAGGCAGCAGGTGACCCATTTCTTTGGTATTTGGAGGGAAAGATGACAGGGCTGGACTGAAGCTCCTGCACCACAGAATTACAGGATAATTATGAATGCCCAGAACAGAAGCAGCTTTGGAGATGGGTATTAGGCTGCCACAAGCTGTTCCACTCCTGATCCACTGACTGAACCAGGGAAGCACTGCAGAGATTCAAGTGGAATCATCAGCAGTGTTAAGGTTTTTAATTGTGCTCATTTTATAGGGGAAAAAATTGATTATCTCCTCTCAGCTGGGGAGAGTGACAATTTGTATAAAGCTGTATTTCAGAGATACTCATTGGACCAAAATAAAAACACAGGTTACAACTGACAGAGCAGAGACAAACCCTGTCTCTCAGAGGTGTCAGAGTGGTCTTCAGGGAAAAGATTCACCACTGGGTGTTGCTTCCTCTGAAAGCTCTGGGGAAAATGGTTGGGGTTGGAGGGGACCCTAAAGTGTCACCTGCTGTAGCCCTGGTTTTGTGCCTGAGATTGTTTGGTTTTCTGAAATTCTTTTCCCAAGGAATTTTCTGTAAACAAGAGAAGTGTTTTTTGTAGCTGTAACTTTGTTTTTCATTCCTTTTCCTAGGAGGGACTTCTTCTTGATGTCCCTCTGCTCTGACTAATGTAAAAGAAGAAGTTTGCCTTCTTGTCACCGATCAAATTGCTCTGTGTAAAACAGCATATAACAGAAACACACCCCAGAAATAAAAAAAAGCCATTTTCAGCCTTCTGAAGTTTGGAGTCTGTGTCGTTGTGGTATAAAACAGAGTCAACCTGGGGAACCTGCCACCATCCCAGGCTGCCCCGAGCCCCTGGGGACACTCCCAGGGATACCATGGAACAACCATGGAACAACCATGGAACAACCATGGAACAACCANCATGGAACAGCCATGAAATAACCATGGAACAGCCATGAAATAACCATGGAACAGCCACGAAATAACCACGGAACAGCCACGAAATAACCACGGAACAGCCATGGAATAACCATGGAATAACCACGGAACAGCCATGGAATAACCACGGAACTGCCATGGAATAACCATGGAACAGCCATGGAATAGCCATGAAATAACCATGGAACAGCCATGGAACAGCCATGGAATAACCACGGAACAGCCAAGGAACAGCCAAGGAACCACCAAGGAATAAGCAGTCCCAGGCCCTGCCCACCCTCCCAGGGAACCCCTGCCCAGCAGCCCAGCAGAGCAGGGCTGCAGCACTCACCACATGGCGTGCATGTACGTGGGGGGCAGGCGGGGGCTGCTGACAGGGGTGCAGTTGTAGGACCTCATGATCCTCTCGGCCAGCAGGAAGTTGCGGAACAGGCTGGCCACCAGCAGGTCCTGCCGGAACAGCTTCTGGAACAGATCTGCCAGGAGAGAGCAGCACTCACCACCAGCACCTTGCAGCACCTCAGCTTGATGCCCCAAGCTTTAGCCTGCAGATTCTTGTGATTCATCCTACTAAGGATGGAGTTGTGAGCCTCCTGTGAAATGCTGGTGAGCTCTGTCCACAGGGTAGGCAGACAAAACAAATCCCTTTTCTGCTGAGAACCAAGGACAGCTTTCAGGCCCAAAAGCACAAACAAGGGTGGACTAAAGGGAGGAAGGAGAAGGATGAGACCTCACAGCCTGAAGCTGTAATTGGACAATTAAACCCCAATAGGCAAATGGACCAAAAGTGATAAAAATGTAACACCTTGTGACTGGTCAGCCATTTCTCATGTGTTTTCATTTTTCGTGGTGGTCTCGGGGTGCAGCTTTAGCCAGGCTCCTGTGCTACCCAAGGTGAATCCTGGAAGCTTTTCAATAAATACCTACTTTATTCTCTAGCTCTGTCCAGTCTCTGTTTCAGGTCAGCCTTCTAGGCATCAAGGTAACAAGCCAAAAGGGTTTAAGGTGTAAAACCATGTTTTGTTCCAGTAAGGAGGAATGTGCAGCAGTTCTGCAGGGATGTGATGACAAGCAGCAAAGGGAAATTCTCCTCCAGAGCTCCCTCACAGCACCATGGCTGCTCCACTCTACATTAACACAATAAACACTTTCTACCTCGTGTTCTTTTTTGCCTTTTCTTGATCAAATCCCCTTTTTGGTGTTTCATTTCAGCTCATCCTGACTAAGTTTTTGGAAAATTACTGAGGGAGAACAGGACCTCTGTGTACTGTTTAATCAAGAACTATCCATCTGTTAACTGGCAGTTTGATGAGAAGCCAAAATGAATCCTAAAAGATAGCAAATGTGCTCTCTTCTACAGGGCAGAGAAGAACTGATGCCATGTGAGCATTGGGAAGAGCAGGGTTGGAGAACTGTTTACAAATTTGGCTGCTTGTGCTCCAGAAGTACCAATTCAGAGCACAACAGGGGTAGAGAAATGAGGGATGAAGTTACTCATGGGAAACAAAACTGCCTTACCAGCAAAGAGGGGAAAAAAAGCCTTTATTCATGCTACTAACCAAGGCTGGAAGAAAACAGATTGCTCTGTACAAATACAGTAAGAAAGAGAATTATTTAAGCTATGACAATTGTGTTAGCACACAAAAACCCTTTCTGGGTTCTAATGATCTGCAATGCTCTGGTAAAAATAACAAATAAAAACCAAACTAGCTTTCAGCTCCATCCTGATCTGCTCTTCCAGTTTCAGGGTTTAATTTTCTCCTCATTTCAGTGTCTCATTGATCTGACATGCCCCTCCCCTGCCTTCCTCACCTCTGGGCAGGACATTCCAGGCAATGGTGTCTGTGATGGCTGTGAAGATCCAGTTCAGCTCTCCCAGGGGAGTTCTCCTGTCGTTCAGCCTCCCAGGAATCCTGCAGGGGGGGAAACAAAACCCTCCATAAGAGCCCTGTTGTTTTGCCTTTCTCCTCATGAGAAAGTGTCAGCAACAGGATGAGGAAGTTTCAGAAACATGCAGCAACCTTCTAAGACATCCTGTGGATTTAATCCTAATTTAACCCGATCTCCTTTCTGTGACAAGTTTTTAAATACCAGAAGTATGAGCACTGACACAGGAAGCCTTTCTGTGGCCACTCACTCCTCTGCCACATGCAGCAGCACCATTCCCATGTATAAATACAGCTCTAAACCAGCTAGAAATTAACATCTTATGAAAAATTCCTGTCTGTCTTGGTATCAGAGGAAAAATCCACATCTCTGAAGCAGTGTTTGCTAATGGATCCCCCGGAGCCAGCACAGGGAACACGAGGCCACAGAGGCTCTGCTGAGGATTCTCTGTCAATATTTGCATTGCAGAACACCCTCTGCAGCTCCCCAAGCCAGAGGGGCTTCCTTGGGAACCAGGGGGATCCTTGCTGAGCTTCCCCAGCCAGGCAGACACGGCTCACACCGTGTGATGGCAACACTCACAGCAGGTTTTAGTCATCAGGAGGAGTTTCTCCCTGGAAAGGGTGGCCAGGCCTTGGCAGGGGCTGCCCAGGGAGGTTTGGGGTCCCCATCCCTGGAGGTGTCCAGGGAAGGCCTGGCTGTGTCACTCAGAGCTCTGGGCTGGGGACAAGGTGGGGATCAGGCAAAGCTGGGACTCCATGGTCTCAGAGGTCTTTTCCAACCTCAGAGGTTCTGTGTGAAACCTCCTGGCCTGGCCAGAGCTGCTCACTGAGGAGCCACAGGGCTCCTGTGCTCAGAGATGTGCCCAGCACCACATCCCAGGGCTGACCCAGCTGAGCCATGGCAAACCTGGGCAAACTCTGGGGAAGAGGAAGGCTGGGGGCTCTGGGCTGGAGCCTCTCCAGAAGGAGGATGTGAGCACAGCGTTGCCATGAAAACCATCCCTGGGAGCAGGATCCTCACTCTGCACTCACAACAGGCTGTGCCTGCACTGCCTGAGCCCCCCTGGCAGTGGGGACAAAGGGGCCACTCCAGCACAGCAAACCTGAGGGAGGGCAGGAGGGAAACTCCTGATGGTGACATCCCATCGAGCCCACAGCTCCTGCAGGGCAGGGGGAGGGCCCCAGGGCTCTGAGCCACAGCAGCCCCTGACACCAGGGCCAGGAGCACCCACTGAGACACAGAAACCACCTCTGACATCCTCCACTGACTTTTCTGCAAGAAAATCACGGGGCTGAAAGCTGCCAAACCCAGGTGCAAAGGCAAAGCATGAATTTTCAGCTTCCACTATAAATAATAAACAGACATTAAAACATGAGCAATTTCCAGCCCCTGACATTTGATAATGCTTCAAGTGGAAACAAACATCAATTTCAGTCTCACATTTGTTATTTCTGGTGACTTTTATGGATGTGGTGCTGGTGCATGACAGCCTGGAGCAGGCTCTGCTCTGGAGCAGCCACAGCAGGACCTTCCTGGGGACACCCAGAGGGGCCCTTTGTCACCAGCCCTGACACGAGGGACCAGAGGGACCAGGCTCCTCTCCAGGGACAGTGACACTGAGCTGGGGGCCCAGACACAGCCATTTCCTCAGACTGTCACAGCTCTCAAGCCTTTTTTATATGTTTTCCCCTTCTCAGGGGATTTTTGTTTAGAATTCCCTCCTTGAGCACAGTGGACCCGAGCTGAAAATCCCAGGAATCCCACACACCATTCCTGCTCCCCTGAGAGTGGGATTTTGGGAGAAGGAGCCCAATGCAGCAACAGAGATTAAAGCATCCTTGTACATCCCCAATTCTTGGCCCCCAGTTTTGGATTCCCATCACCATAGACTTATTCCCATGAACCATTCCTTATTTTTTTTTCCTCAACTTTCTGAGAAGCAGAACAAAGCCCAGTTTGTGTCACTCAGCAGCCACACCTCCAGCACAGATGATTTGAAGTCTTGGGATCAAACAGAAAAGTCCCCTCAGGGCAGGAGGAACAGGGACAGAGATGCTGCCAACACAAGGTGTCACGAGGTGGCAGCCAGAAGTTCCCAAATTCCCAACACTCCACCAAAATTCCTTTATATTTTGCTGTCTGGCTCCAGCAAAGATCTCTGTTTCTAAGCTAAGGGATTGTTTTGGCCTCATCTCAGAAGCTCTGTGATGTAAATGCACATCAGGATCCACCACACGTTCCCTCACCAGGACATGGGCTGAGCCTGGATAATTGGAAATCTGAGCCCTTCAGAGAAGGTGCAGCTTCATTTAGCCTCAAAGTCTGCAGCTTAATTGCAATATAAACTCCTTCCCCAATTCTGAAGACAACTGAATTATAAATTACAATATACACATAGGCAATCCAGGAATTATTCCAGGTCTGTCTCGAGACTGTAATAAAAATCTGTGTTTTCTATAATTGATCTGAGGAGCAGATGAAGATGATGAGGTTTAAATATTTGATATCCATAGGAAGCTGCTGCTGGCACCCTTCCCCTGGAGAAGCCTGCAACACACACAACACGTGTGCTGTGGCACAGCACAGACCAAGAGCCTGAACAAAACCCTCTTTCTGCCAGGAAACCTTTATTCAAAGAGGATTTAACATCCAAGTGCTGTGTGAGGCTGAGTCAGAGCTGCCCAGCTCAGACCTTCAGCGACCTCACCACGTCTTTGATTAGAGACACTCTTGTAGCAATTGTTAACTAATTAACACAGCACAGCCATTCTTTATGCAGTGCCCTGAGGTGGTCTCAGCTCCTCCTCGTCCCCAAACCTGTGCACACCTCAGGCACAGCTCAGCCCCAGGGAGGTTTCCTTCCTGCTTCCCATCTCCTCCAGGCCACAAGAAACCCAAACACCAGCACATTTTCCCCAGAGCTTTCAGAGGAAGTAACACTCAGTGGTGAATCCTTGCCCTGAAAACCACTCTGACACCTCTGAGAGACAGGGTTTGTCTCTGCTCTGTCAGTTGTAACCTCTATTTTTATTTTGGTCCAGTGAGTATCTCTGACATACAGCTTTATACAAATTGTCACTCACTCTCCCCAGCTGAGAGGAGACAACCAATTTTTCCCCTATAAAATGAGCACAATTAAAAACCTTAACACTGCTGATGAACCTGGTTAGCCCAACACACGTGTGTGGAAGGGCTGGCAGCACTGAGAGGCTTTTTGAACCTCAGCTGATTGAAAACATGCAAAAATGGCACAGGAAATTGGAGCTGATGTGATCTCACCCCATCACTGATAAGGTGCCATTGGCAGCTGCACTTCCTCACACCATGCCTGCCTCACTGAACACCAGGGAACACTTTCCTGTGAAGAATTTACACTTCTTATATGCAGACTTCTGTTCTCCTAACCCCTTTCAGGACACACCAGTAGATGTAAAATTTGACTTACTTCTCTATTAAATCCAGCGTGACTCCTGGCACCAGCCTGACACTCTTCTGCATGCAGAACCTGGGGAGAGACAGTAAAATAGAACACACTAATTGAGTGTTTAATGACGAGGCTCAGTGGAGAGGATGCAGAAGGAGGGCTCTTTATTGCACTGTTTCTGCTTTTAAAATGGTGTTTGGGTAGGAAACTTGAGCAGGGTGTGATCAGAGCCAAACGAGGCCCTCAGCATTTGTCACCCTGGTGATTCTGGGGCCATTTCCACTGTCAGGTGCCAAAAGTGGGCCATTGTAACTGTCAGGGTGACAAGTGTTCCAACACAGCACGGGGCAAAAGGGCTCCCAGCATCCAGCACAGCCTCTTGGGAGCAGCAGCACAGAGCAGGGAGGATTATGCTGCTGGAATAATGATCAGCCTGGCCTGGGCTTCCCTGGGAGATGTGGCACTGCAGGCAGGGAAGGCAGCAGGGAGGGGACGGGGGGGATGTGTCAGGTTCAGACACCTCCGTTGTTTAATTAAAAAAACTGCTGACTCCATTTCCTCAGCCTTACAAATCCCACCACTCCAGGAACAGCAGCAGCCCTGGAAAACGCCCAGTCCTGTCAGCAGTGCCTGGAAAATCCCCAAGGCTGCTAAAGCAGGAGTGTGTGGGAAGGGGGGACGCTGCCTCCCGGGAGCACAGGGCAGCAGTGGGAACACAGCTCCAGAAATCCAGCTTGGAACGACTTCCTCTGACAGTGCTGCATTCCCAGCCCACTGCCCCAGTCCCTCAGGAACCCACTCTGCTGTTTAAGGAGGAATTTAGCCCTCAATCTCAGCTGGCATTTGCCCCAACACTGCACAGAGTCCTGGGGACACCAAGGGCTCAGCTGCCCAGCATTCCCATCTCTCCTCACCAGAGCCACATTACCCATGTCCAAAAGGTTTTTCCCCAGATAAAAGGGAAAATAATTACTTATTAAAGACAGGACATGCAGAGGTGATTTCTGAGATCTTGAGGAGCACTCCAGTTTTCCTGTGGCATCCCCTGCCTGAAGGGCATCCACTGGAGCCCAGGACTGGGACAGGCTGTGGAAAGCTCACAGTCCCCAGGCTGCTTTCCTGATGCCTGCGTCATCCAGCAGCAAGAGAAGCCATAAAGAACCCAGGAACCTGCAGAGGGATCCCTGGGCAATCTGCTGAAATATAAAATTCTTACGACAGTGCATTACAGAACCACGCAGGGAAATTCCCTCCTAAACAGCCCCAGGCAGACTCAGCCTGGCAGAGCCAGGTCCCTGGGATGAGGCTGCAGAGTTTAACCCTTCTGATGGTGCCTGGGAGCAGCACAGCTCTGCACAGTGACATCTGCTGCCTCTGTCCCTGCAAGGGTCCCAGGCCAGCTCGGAGCAACCTGGGATCATGGAAGGTGCTGATATTCCCAGATTAGAGAAGATAAAGGGATGACCTCAAAGACCAGGCTGGACAGGACCTGGAGCACCCTGGGACAGTGGAAGGTGTCCCTGCCCATGGCAGGGGGTGGCACTGGGGTGGCTTTCAGGTCTCTCCCAACCCAAACCCAGAAAGGCAGGAAATGCTGCTCAGTATCACGGGAATATTTTGAAACTCAGTGTGGTTTGTCTAAACCAATGTGGGACAGAGGATTGGCTGAGTTGACCCCAAAACCTCAGGCAGAAATGCAAAATAAATACATTAGGGAAAACCCCACAAAACACTTCAAAACAGAACATCAGCAGGCACAGCTCTGGTCCTTTCCCTTCCCATACTGGCTGTGCCTTCTGGAGGACAACCTGCACATCTCAAACTCCTGAGGCTGAGCAGCTCCCCAGTGTTCTGTTCCCTGCTGTTTGGGGGTTTTCCAGCCCTTTCTAGGACCCTTACCCCTCTTCATGGACGGGACTCCAGAGCTCCAAGCCACAGGGCCTGAAGTCATCTGAAGCCAGCTGCGGGTGTGTCAACTGCCAACTGCAGCTCGTTTGTGCCTTCCAGGAGTGATGGGAAGGCAGGGACATGAGTCAGCCCACGAGCACATCCTCCCAGGGAGCTGCCTGTGCTCTGGGCACCGGGATCTGCGTAAGGCAGGGCTCCAAACCCTCGCAGCTCCTCCAAACCCTCCCAGCTCCTCCAAACCCTCCCAGCTGCTCCAAACCCTCCCAGCTCCTCCAAACCCTCCCAGCTCCTCCAAACCCTCCCAGCTCCTCCAAACCCTCCCAGCTCCTCCAAACCCTCCCAGCTCCTCGAGGTGCACGGCCGCCTCCCGACAGCGCCATCCGTCAGGATTAACCATCCCTGCAGCTCAGCCCCTGCTCTGCCTCCCAGGCAGCTTTATTTAGTTACAGCATCTCTCTGGACACGTCAGCCCCCAGCAGCCACCTCACACACACAGGGACAATCAGCAGCCACACAGCCAAGTCACACTCCAGGCTCCTGGAATTGCAGGCTGGCACCAGGAGCTCCATGCCCCACGTCCCAAGGGCTTGGCTGGCCTGGGCTTCTCCTCCCAGCAGCAATTTCACTTCCCCTGAAATTAGACAGAAGTGGCTGCAGCTGCAGCCCCAACTGATGAGGGATTTTGTCCTTCAGTGACTTCACTACAGAGAATAAAATGGGATGGATAAACGTTCATCCAAACGTTCATTTGCCCATAAATTCCATATATGAAACCTCATCAGAGTGCCCGTCTGGAACTGCAGAAATGTATTTCAAAAGCAGTTCCATGGGGTTCTGGGTCAGCTTTAGGAAAAAAAAACCCCTTTTTTTAGGAAAAGGGCTGAGATGAAGGAGAAGGGAAGTTGCAATGGCAAAGGTCTCTGTGTTGAACTCTGGTTTTGGTTAACAGCTTTAGGACATCAACACAGCTTGGATCAAACTCTTAGAATGCAGCAGAGGGTCTGGTTTTGCATTTGTTGTGTTTAACATCAGTAAAAACCAATGATCCACAGCAGCAGTTATTATTTACAGGATTGCATGGATAAAACCACACCTGCAGCAATGCCAATCAACTGGGAACACAAAAGGAGCATAACCTTCATCAGAGAATGGAATTCCTGAGAGTGCAGTGAGCACCACACAATCACTGGATCGGAAGTGGGAGGAAATTCTTCACTCTCCAGGAGCTCCCATGGCACCTTCCAGCATCAGCCAGCTGAGGCTGAGGTGTTTGAACCCTTCCCCTGAGCAGTTTTACAAACACCTTTCCTGTCAAACACCCTGAGACAGCTCACAGCCTCTCTCATGCTGGTGCAGGTGTAGCCTGTGGAGAACCTGCCCTGCTCACCCCCTCAGCCACGTTCCCATGGAGATGAGGAACAGAAAATTCCTCAACAGATCACAGTAGCCAAAAAAAAACCTTTCTTAGCATATCTAACAAACAAAACCCACCTAAAAGGCTCTCCTACAGAACTCCACATACCCAAACCAGAACCTGGCCACAGCACCTTGCTCAGTTTGCTGCTAATGTGAAACAGAAAGGGTTTAAAGAATTGTAATTCATTACAAATATCTCCAAAGGGCAGTGAGTAACTCCTGGAGCTGTGGTGACAATTTCTCACCACCACCTGCAGTGCCCATGGGCTTCTGCCTGTTCAGACCCTGTCCAGAAAATGCCCTGAAGTTTTTCCATTCTGGACCAGGCACAAACTTGAGAGCAGCAGCTGGAAGAGCCTCTGGGAATGGACTCTGAGCTCTGGGGGCTCCAGGTCCCTGGTGCTGGGTAAAACACTGCTCTTGGAAAGCTCTTGCACTCTGGAGCAGCCTTTTCTAACTTTCTGCCTAATTAACTTGGGCTGTCATTCCAGAACATCTATCCCTGGTTTATCACTCCAGCACTGTTTAAAGCTACTGCATTATTTACAGCAAGTGCAATATTTGGAATGTGATTTGTGCAAAGGACAGTTTACAGAAAGTTGTATTGCACTATGCACCATTCCTGCTCTCTGAGGAAGCAGATATTTAATTCCCAGAACAGCAAATCCCTTAATCTGAGCAAACCAAGATATTGAGCTGGAAACTAAAACGCAATAAGCAGAAGATAACAATATTTTCACCTTTCTAGCTCTCATTAATAAGCTGCAGTCCCCAGTGCCCAGTTGAAGCCCTGCTATTCAATATTGCAGGGCAGCAGTGGGTCAGGAGCAGCATTTGGGGATCCCAACCCCTGGCTGTGGCCAGGCAGGGGGGCAGGGGGGCCTCACTCACCAGCGCAGGGCGATCTTGATGGGGGTGGTGAGGCAGGAGGTGAAGAGGTCGGCAGGCAGGTCTGGGATCATGGGCAGCAGCTCGTTGGCCTCACAGGCTGCCAGCTGGATGCAGTTCTTCATGGAGGGGGGCAGAGGCATCTGGGCAAGGGGGTGGTTGGGGTTGATGGCAGCCACCTGCAGAGAACAAGGGAATTCCCCCCGGGGGAAGGTCAGGGGATAACCCAGGGAGAGCTGCCAGGGCTCCCTGGAGCTCTTGGTGACTATGGCAGCACCAGCCACAGACTTAACACACATCTAATTAACAACACTCAACTGCTAAGTCCAGAGTCAGTCTAGAAATACCCTGTAGACCAAACCCCAGTCTATAAAGTAAAAATGCCCTAAAGGCCAACATTCCTGTTTTCCAAAAGCACAGGGATTCTGCTATTTAAGATTTTGACTAAGAATATGACCTTTGAGACTAATAATTCAGGGAGTGAAAACATAAATAATCTTCCCAGCACCTTTCTGAACCAGGTAAACAAAGTAAGATTCAGCCATGAAAGTTTCTTTCCAACATTTTGCATTTTTTTCATTAGGGCAAGATATGGAATCAGGAGGTGAGAATCCCTCTGGCAGATTAAGGGAAAAGCAAACTCCTCTGATCTCCTTGCAGGGAAATGGGGAACAATTATCCTGATCACTCTGGCAGCCCCTCTGGAGCACCAGTTGCAGCTTTGCTTCCCTTTTCATGAATTTGAACAAATGGATAATTTATAATTTTCCAAATGAATTCCCCTCCATGCTCTCCTGACGCCGTGAGCACTCTGCTCTCTCTGTGAGCAAGGCTCTGCCTTTTTTCTATTCCCCACGAGCAGGAACCTCAGTCAGGCACCAGGAGTTAATGAAATCTAAGGACAGAATGAAAAGCTGACACATAACCCTGCAAGTATTTCCATAACCAAATTAACTGGTAGTGGTAACCTGTGCTGCAAGAGCAGCAACACTAAAGCAGCTGTCCCATGTAACCTCACACATTCCACAAGATGCAAAATCCCAGAGAAGATGGAACTGAATGTTTGTTGAAACAAAGACTTTATCACTTGTGCTCATCCTTCTCCCTTGGCTGGACTTGCAGAGGTTTTCCTGCACAAATTCCACCTGAGCAGTGGATCTGCCTCCCAGCAGAGCTCCCCTGGGGCTGCTCCTCCCACAGCAGCCTCCAAGTCCTCCTGGAGCTCAGCACCAGCCAAGGGGAAAAGGGAATTGGTGAAGAAAGCAGGGAAAGGGAAGGTGAAGTCAAACCTGTTCAGCCTGCTTGGGAACAGAATGAGAAACCAAAACCAAAACGCTGAAGAGAGCATTGTATAAACAAAGGAGAAATGCCCCAAAAATATCCCAGTGGAAGCCCCAGGCTGATAGGGAAACTTGGGGAAGGATATTCTGACCACCTTTCTCTGACTTCAAAAGGCATCTACTACCAATTCTATTGATCCCTGCCTGATCTGGCAGTTTCATGTTCAGCCACAGACTATGGGAAGTTTCTTTACTGTCACAAAATATGGAATTATTTTATGGAAGAGAAGGAATAATGAAATGATCTGCATATCCCAGGCTACCAGACTGTCTCCTTCAGTACAATGGAATTTCCACATGCCAAAGAGCCCCCACTAAAGCATCTCCAAAAACTGGAATTCTGGAGGAAAGGACTGACAGGCAGGGACAGTTAACATCTGTTTGGAGGTTGTATTTGTGACACTCAGTTGCCTGATTAATTAATATTCCTTCCTTGAAGCTCTGAGGTTTCTAATGCAGAGTCCTGGAAGTGTGAGCAGTGAACCTTTACAGACCTTTCCCTGTGAGCCCCAGGCAGCAGGGGGAGGCTGCACACAACATTCCAACTTCTTCCCTTCCACTCTGCATTTCAGACTTGCTGCAATAAATTTATTACTAATTCCATTTGCAACCAAAGACAGCTTTTCATTGGGAACACATTCCATGCTCTGCAGAACTAGAACCACCAGGACAATCCCTGTGTGGATCAGGTTTTTGTTGTCTCACATTTTCACATTCACTTCAACAGCACAAAACCCACAACTGCATCGAAATCCAGCCCCAGATACCAGAGTTCTGCAACCAAAATAATGATGTCTTGTTCACCTCAGCATTCATCTCAGCAGAGAAGACCATTAGGGCCCAAATTAATTCTATTAACATTAACATTTAATTAGTGCTTGTATTAAAAATCATTCCAAGTTTAATGGGATAGCAAACCGAACCAGAAAGATCAGAGTGGCAAAGTTATCTGCAAATTAATTTGCCTTCCAACACAGTTTTAAACACATTTTTCAGTGTATACAGCAAGGCAAGCTTAAACTCCATTTGTGCTCAGTAAAGGCCAGCAGAGCCCTGAGCCCTCACCTCCAGCTCCTGCTCTCTCTGTAGTGCAAATTGCTTGAAGGACTTGACAATGAGGCCGGCGTTGGAGCAGTCGTAGACGAAGATGGAAGGGCTCCCCATCCACGTCTGCAGGTCATAGATGGACAGGGGGATGTACTGGGTGTAGTTCTGCAGAGGAAAAGCACCACTCCAGTCACCACAGGGCACAGAAGCAACAGAGCCCAAACTGGGAGAGGTCATAAAATACACCCACAAAACTCTGAAAACCCAAAATAAAACCTACATTGAACTTATTAATGAATACAGATCTCAGTCAGTATCTACCAAAAACGAGGATGTGAACTCAAGTCAACACAAGCAACAAGCAGATTTTATTGTGGCATTGTTTGAGACATCCAACTCTAAAAAAAAAAAAAGCCCAAAACTTTGCCAAGAGTTTTCAGCATCAGATATTTAGAGCTCTGATATGTGCTAACAACTCCAAACAGCATTTAATAGTCCAATTTTATCCCAAATTTCTGCAACACTGATAAAGGATGCAAACCAGCTGTCTTTAATTTAACATCAAACATCTTAAACTGAAAACCCCATCAATAAATCAGGATGGATAATTAAGCCCCTGCAGCCCATCAGCACTACCCCGCCTGAGCCTAACGAGATGCTTCATAATTTTATTACAGCTTTAGCTTCTGTGCAACTTTCCAAATTATCCATTAAAATTAAAACCAACAAAGCTGCCTTCAACAGAGAGAAGTGCCCACAGTTCCCTTTCTGTAAATAAGAAGGATCTTGTTCCTTGTCTTCCATCTTAACGAACACCCCCAAATAACTGGAGGCAAGAGGATAAAAATCAGCCATTTAAAACCAGCTCTGAGGAGCCAATCCTGAACCAAGGGAGCTGAAAACATAAACCACAGATTCCTGCCTGCAAAGAGCCACCACCAAATACCCAGTGGCTGCCAGCAGGATCCTTCTCAGCTGCAGGCAGAGGGCAACCTGGTGTTCCTCCAACCCTCAGCTCAGCCCAAAATCCTCAGGAAAAGCTGTGATGTTCCTATTAACATCAGCAGGATGATGGATGGGATCATAACTCTCATTTAAATTCAAGAGACTTAAAATAGCTGTAATAAAACCAGTAAACTTTTTACAAAAATCAAATTTTCAAGGACACGTATCAGCGTCGATAAAGACAGGAGGTGTCATAAACCATGTGTTACGTAAGGCAGGGAGGGCTGAGGCATCTCCAAAGCCACTTTTGCCCACAGATAACACTTTGGGTTGTTTCACTAAAATGAATAGAGAAAACTGTTGATAAAAGGCAAAGTTTTAGGGAGCTGGAGCTCTGCAAATCCCTGCAGGGTGGAATGAGGCACAAACAGCCCGTCCTCAGCACAGCCTTTCTTAAGGTCACCACTCACGTGAAGCACATTCCAAGCCCAGGAAGTTCCACATAAAAAACCTGCTCTGACACATCTCATCAACGACATTTTATGGGCAGGCATTGTTTTACCTTTATAATTCCAGTGCATCTTGCTCCAGCTAAGATGGGATTATGGCTCTGATTAATATTGTGGTATTTCCAACCACAGGAATTTTATGTTCCAACTCTACTGTGGGGGTCACGTAAAACATCCCATTTGCTAATGAGATGTAAATGAGGCAGTCTGAAGCAAGAAGGGGTGCTAAAGCAGAGCTCTGCAGTGCAGTTGCTCAGGGTACAGCTTTGATGCTGCTGCCACGCTGGGCTGGACAGACCCAAAGCCAGGTTTGCTCCCTGGCTTGGGCATGAGGAGAAGTCTCTGCTCCACCACTGCTCCCAGCAGCCCTCTGTGCCTCTTCCTAGGAATGACACAACAACAGCTGAACTGGAAACTGCCTGTGAACAGATTCCATCCCCAATTGTTTAGTGAACAGCTCAGAGATATTTAAAATTTGCAGAGAAGCTCCTCATAATATCAGAATAAACATGTCTGAAGCTGGGGCATGTTGATTTTTCTCCTTTCGAAGCCACGTTGAGATTTGCTCAGGAAACAGCAGCTAAACCAGAACATTACTCCTTTCTGATACAACAGCACTCACAATAAATACATGGAAAATGTTATTGCAGCCTCAACATGTGGCAAAAGGCCAGAAAATGCCAAATTAACCACTTCCCAGGGACTGTCTTGATGCTCTCTTGGTACGTCCACACTGGACAGTGAGTCAGAGCAGGAACAATTCTGAGCTTCCATGTCCCCCTGCCACCTCTCTGCCAATAATTTATTGCTTTAGTGCACTGGAGAGAAGCCCCTCGTGCCCCCCAGGGCAGGGACAGCCTCAAGAGCACAAAGAAAGCAAAGAGGGAACTAAACACCCGTGAACACATCCTAAACCTGGGAAAGTGAGGAGACAATGGATTCAAACAGAGAGGGGAAAGATACATAAGGGTACCAAGATACATACTGGGGAGAAATCCCTCCCAGTGAGGGTGGGCAGGCCCTGGCACAGGGTGCCCAGAGAAGCCGTGGCTGCCCCTGGATCCCTGGCAGTGCCCAAGGCCAGGCTGGAAGGGGCTTGGAGCAGCCTGGGACAGTGGAAGGTGTCCCTGGGACAGCGGAAGGTGCCCTGCCCACGGCAGGAGTGCCACTGGATGGGTTTTAACATCCCTCCCACCCCACACAGGCTGTGACTGCACGACCCAAGCCCAGCAGGGGCTGGCAGTGCCTGGCAGGGCTGTGCTGGCCCACACCCACCTTGTTGAAGACCCAGATCTCCCCGTTGACCGTGGGCCGGGGCACGCCGTGCCCGTTGTAGTGGAACAGCACGCGCTCCTCCTTGGCGTTGCGGCGCAGGGACGTGCACAGCTTCTTCACCTCATCCACAGTGGGGTCCAGGCTCTGCTTGTACCTGGCCTGGGACACAGCAGGGACAGGGTCACTGGGACAGCCTGGGACAGCCCTGTGTCAGGAACTGCCTGCTCTGGGGGATGCCTGAGAGGTTATCTGGAACAGAGGCTGGACAGTGTTACAGGAATAAAGCAGGGCTTTATGGAACGGCCTTCAGAGGATACACCCTGGGCACTGCAAGGCTACATCAGCACCCAGCCAAGGCTCTACCCAAGATGGACACCTGGTCACGAGTTTTCACACTTTTATAAATCTTTGTCCATTTCCATATTCGGGTTAATTGTCCAATTACAGCTTCAGGTGATGCAGTCCCATCCTCCCAGGTTGCTCCCCTCAGTTCACTGTTGTTTGCACTTTCTGGGCCTGAAGCTGCAATAGTGTCCTTGGTTCTGGGGCTGGAGAAGGATTGTTTTGTCTGACTAAACTGTGAGGAGAAGTTACTAACACTTTATATGAAGTTCAGAGCTATGTACCAATGCAGTGCAGAACCTGGAAAATATGAAAGCTAAAACTTAATGCACCATGGGGAAAGGAAACACAAAGCATTGGCAGTGGGGCAGGGTAAACAAAGTGTGTCTGTGGTGCTGTGTGGGACCCTCACACACACACTGACAGCACAGGTTGGAGGGAGTTCAGCACAGCTCCCAACTCCCACCTAGCTCACTTGCTTTTCAATTATTAATATTCAAAAAGCCTTAGGTGGGTGAAATCTGTTCTAACATTAGCCAGTCTCAAAAGTAACCCCTCACTTAATCCTCCAATTCAGACCCTCTACACCTCCAGCTGAACAAATCCCCTCTTTTGAAGAGAGAAAATTGCACAGGTCAACACCGTTCTCAAGACAAAAGAACACAAAAGGCCCAGGAATTTGACATTCACACCGTTGGGTAAAAAGGGGGAAAAGTGATGGAGAGCCCTTGGAAACTGCCCTTTGCCTTGGGAAAAAGGGATGGATTCTCCCAGCTGTGGCTGTGGACACCCCGTTCTCATTCCTACAAGCACCACACTCAGAGCACGTTGGAGGATGGAGCAAAAATCAAACTGGCAGAAACCCCAATGCTCCAAACACCTTTTAACTTGGCTGAGTTCAAGACACCCAGGTAGGAGCAGGTTTGTCACGCTCAGAAGTGCATTTTTTTGAAGGAAGGCCAAATAATAACAGAAAGTCTTTCAACTGTCCTTTGAAAGACAAAAGCCTGGCTCTTTGTCTCTTCCCCAGAGCTGCAGAGACTGAAACCCCAGAATCACAATAAAAACCTTCAATCTGATGTAGTGAAATAAAGACCCAAGTTTAAGAGCAGGACAAACACACCTCTCCAAAAGCTCCCATTGGGAACCTGTTTATAAACCAAACCAAGGCTGCAGAAGTTTGGACTCTTTAGGTTCTTCTCTGTGACAGCCAAAGATGAGAAAGTCTTAAAACGTCACAGTAAAAGAGGATGAAGGACTTAAATTGTTTATCTGAAGAGCTGATACAGTGCTGCTCAATTAACAGTCAGAGTCTCCTGCCAGCAGGGGAGAGGGAACAATGAATGGAAGCATTTAATAATGGCAACACCCAAGAAAAGCAAGCAAAAGGAGGAAAAATATGAAGCAAGAAGCAGTGATGTGACACCCTCATCCTTTTTGGGAGCCTCAGCATTCAGGAAAGGCAAGAGGCTGCATTAATCTTCCCACGGAGCCTCCACCTCCTCCTCTCTCCACTCACAGTAGTGATGAAGACACTGATTTGCAAAAATGTGCCCCTTAAATCCCAGCCTGGCTGCTGGCAGCTTCACCAGCCACCCAAACCTGAGTGCTGGGGAACTTCAGCTCTTTTTTCCACGGGAGAACAGGCTCATTCCATCCCTCCTCACGTCCCTGGAGCATCAATATTAAACACAGCTTGCACTTAATGGAGGTGGATTCAGACTCTAAAACTAAAGTCTGCAGATCTCCATTTCCAAACTGCAAACAGATCATTTGGGCCTGGAGAAACACGAGGGGAAGGGAGAGGAGGGGAGGGAGCCTGTGAGTAAGCACAGTCTGAGCCCTGCTGCCAGCTCAGGACTCAGGTGGGAGTTTCAGATATGACAAGAACCAGGTAAGTGAGTAACACACCAGCCCAGGAGGTGCCTTTTTTGTCTTTTTTGTCTTTTTCTTTCCTCCCATCGTTATTCCTCTACCTTCCCTGTCAAGGTGCTGATTCCTTCCCCTCCAGCTCCCAGCAGGAGCTTTCCAGCACTAATGAGAGCAAAAGATAACAGAGCACAACCAAAACCCCAGAGCTCTGCGGGGCTTAACCTCAGCAGCTCCTGTTGGTATCACAGACACCCCCCAGATTTTGGGTTGTTTTCCCCTGTTTTTATCAGCCACTGCCCAGTTCCTGAGCACTGAACACCACACTGCCCTCCTGTCTTCCATCAGGGGCTGCTGACAGGCATTTCCTGGCGTTTGGCAAGGAGCCTGTGCTCCCTGATGGAGACAGGACACTCCAGCCTTCAGCTGGACGCTGCATCTGGAGCAGCAGAGCTGTCACAGAGCCCTGATGGGGATGGCAGCTGCTCTTCTGTGGGAATGGGAGCTCCTGATCACCTCCTGCCTCACTGGAAAGCTCCTGTCAAAAGCAATAACGTGGTGGCCTGATCCAGGAGATTCTCATTATTCTGCTCACACAGGCAAAGTTAAAAGCTCTGCTTGTTTATTGCCACAGTTCTGTGAAACACTCACTGGTTTATCCAACCTTGTCCCTGTTAACTTGTGACAGGATGGCAAGTCTTAAGGCATTTCACCTTTCAGTGGTGAAACCTCAGCACTGATAAAACACTGTATTGACAAATTACAGGAAATAGGAGGAGTCTCAACAGAAAGGAGGTCTGGCACTCAGATCAGGAAAAGAAACCAGTTTGGGGGTAGCAGCAAGAGGTTTGACTGTGGACATTCCCCGTGTTTAATGCTGAAATGGGAAGTGAGATGGTGCCACTCTGAAGCCATGGTGCTGACCATCCCCTGACATCCCCACAGAACGACCTCCCAAAACACTGTCCCTTTGTTTCACAAGGGATTTACTTCTTTCCAAGGAAAAATAAAGCAGCCAGGTGTTCACTGCCTGGCAGGGCACAGCAGTGACCTCTCCAACACGAGTCTGTCCAGAGGGGAAAAACCCCTTCAGTGCATTCCTCAGCTCCTACCCCACTGGAATGTCAGCATGCACTGGCTGCAGAAATTCCCACAGTCCTCTGGATTTTGAGCTTAAATCAATGGCTCTGCTTTGGAAAACCTCACTAAATACAGGTTTTCCTTTCTTTTTTAATGGGGCCAAGACACACGTGTGACACTGAGGAGGAGCCCCAGGCAGAGACCCCTTTCCTGAGGAGCCAGGGCTGCAGCAGCCCCGTGGCTGTGCCAAAGGGCTTTGCTGGCACCTGAGACAGCAGAAGTGGCTCGTCATCACCTCCCAAACTCAGCTCTGCTCACCCTGCCAGCTGCTGAGTCCAGGAAACTCAGCTCAGGATCAGTCCTGTGGAAAGGAAGGAATGCAGAGTGCCAGAGGTGACACACCAGGGGACTGAAGTTGCTGATGGTGCTCAGCTCTCAGTGGCAGTGGGAAGTTCTGGAAGGCAGGGCAGGCTCCCATCACCACAGGCACTGCTGGAGCACCACGGCTCTTCCAGCAGGGAGATGGATTTTTTCCCCTTAAGAAAATATGAGGATAAATCCATTTTCTCATCAAAGCTATAAAATTCAAGTCTTCCTCTTTCATTCTCCTGCAGCCCAAGACCTCAGTCTTTGTTGCAGGAACACTCCACAAGGCTCAGGCCACAGTGTGTGAGTGATTCCACGCCAAAACCCCAACCCCCAGTACAGAGGACACAAAGTGTATGAAAAATGTATGACAAATGTCTCTGCTGGCATCCAGAGCCTCTGCTCTTCACAACATCATCCTCTTCTCATTCAGCAGAACAAATCCTGAAGTCACTCCCCTTTTATCCCTAAGATACCTTACTGAATGTGTTCCAAATTTATCCACAGAAGAAACTACTCCAACATTCAGTATTTTATACTGAAACTGCCTTTTACACCTCCTTGCAGAAGAAGGATGCTCCTACCCAGAATCTATAATGAGATATAAAAGCTTTATTTGGCTGAAGATTGGGTTTTTTTAAACAGCTTCTGGGTGACAAAGAATCCCAAATGCAAATGGCACACACAAGGCACTGCATGTGGTGGGAAAAGAAATAAAATTGAGGCAATACAGCTGCAGTGTCTGAGGTTTCCATGTTCCCTCTTCAAGTGCCCATTGCTGCCCCATCCCTGGGAGTGCCCTAGGCCAGGCTGGAGCACCTGATTCAGTGGAAGGTGTGGCAGGGGCTGGGACTGGCTGGTCTGTAAGGTCCCCTCCAAGCCAATTCCATGACCCCATACCTGCAGGACATGGACAATCCCCAGGACTGGAACATTTCCTGCCCTGTGGAATCTCAGAGAGCAGGGCTGGGTGGGATTTCCTGGAGAAGCCAGTCCCACCCCAGTTATCCCAGAGCAGAATCCATCACATTCACATCCTGGGCTGTCCAGCCCATGGCACAGCCTCCCTGTGGTGGATCCCAAACTCTGAGGTGCAGCAGGTGCTGCTTTCCCTCACCCTCAGCAATGCTTTTTCCTGATCCAAACTCCAAGCCCAGGGTGCAGCTGCCACTTGGAGCAGATCTGCATCCCAGGTTCCAAAGGCAGAGAAGACACTAAACCTGTGACTTTGCCATGCACACAGCCACCCTACTTCACATGATTTAATTAAAAGGAATCAAAGCAAGCTAATTATTCCAAGAGAGGGGTTTTGGAGCAATGCCCAAGTTGGAAAAACTCAACTATAAGAAGCCTTCCAAAGAAGTAAGTGACTAAAAGGCAAGAGGGATGACAGCAGCAGCTTGCAGGGCAGGGGTGGGCAGGGCCCAGAGCAGCTCTCCTGCCTGTGGGCACAAACCCACCCCTGCTGCTCAGGGACCCATCCTGGATCCACAGCCCTGGGCTGCCACGTGCAGCTCATCACACTGAGGCAAATGTCTCACAGGGAAAGGATAAAACCAGCCCAGACAGAGATGTTTCTCAGATGCTTGAAGATCTATTAAAGATGAACACTAAAAATCCTGGATGAAGTTTTCTTTTAAGTGAAGAGCATAAAATGGAATTCATTCATATTCCACTTTATATGAGGCAGCTGCCAGTTTGATGCAACGTGTTCCTGAGAGTGTCTGGAACAAAGTGGGGCTCAGACACATAAAACAGGCACATATATGTCAAAAATTCACAGCCAGGATGAACATGTGGTGCACACAGCAAAGCAACAACATCATATTTCACTTTTTAAATCTCCTGAACATATTGGAGCATCTAAGCAACGAACAGGGACATGGCCAAAAAAAAAAAAAAAAAGAAAAAAAAAAAGAAAATAAAAGGGAAATCCAAGATAGGATCAGACAATTTCAGCAAGATGCAACCAGAGCTGGTGCAGCCATCCCCAGTCTCTGTGGGTGACACAGTGAGACCCCCCAGTTCCACATCCCCATCCCATCTCCAGGAACCTAAAAGTATAAACTGAATTATCTCAAGTACTGAATTACTCAACATCACCTGTAGATGGTAAAATCCCTCTGAAACCACCTGGGTACCAGGAAAGGGGAAAGCAGCAAGAATGACATCAGTTTCTAAAGGAATCCAGAGGAAATCCAGGCTGAGCTCTGTGCTGGGCACGTTGGTGGAATAATAATAAACAAACAGAACCACGAACAAACACTTTGGGGAACAGCCCATTCAGCATCTCTAATGAGAAGCCAGACTTCTCAAATCAAACTCTTATCTTGTAGGGTTTTCTAAAGAAATCAAAGAGCACAGAGATGAGAGGAAGGATCTTTTTGATATAAACCCATTTGGACTCCCAGAGGATACTGAGCAACATCTCGACACAGATCTGGAGGAAAGTCCATATATAAAGACTTGCTGATCAAACAGGCAGGTGGGGGAGAATCCCCAGCTCTGTCCATGGAGGGAAGGCTCTGGGAAGCTCCAGGATGATGTTTTGTAGCCTGACTCATGCAAACATCCCTGCCAGGGAGGGGGCAGGAGCCCTGCCTGAGCCAGAGGCACTGCAGGCAACCCCTGCCAGGGCAGGGCTCAGCAGAGCTCAGGGGGAGGATTTCCACTGCCACTCCTTTTACACTCACAATTCCCTTTCCACAACTCCATCACTACAGATTCCTCCTGCTGCTCTGCCTCCATGTGATGGCAGGCTGGACTGCTTCCAGGCCTGCTGAGGGGGAAGCTGCTCTAGTGAAAAACCACAGACTTCACCCACAAACAAAAATACTTTGTTCTCTGGTTCATCCAAAACGGTGATTAATAACCCAACCCTGCAATTCCCCCTGATTCCATTTCAATCCTGACTAAAGCACAGCTCTTCTCTTGCATCAAAGGCAGGTTTAGGATCCTGCATTTACACTGGCTGTGGAGACACATCAAAGGGCAGACAAATTCAGAGCTGCACATGAACACTTTGGGGTTTGCACAATTCCACAATCAACATCCCAGGGCAGGGCAGTGCCAGGGCAGGGCAGTGCCAGGGCAGGGCAGTGCCAGGGCTG
>JANPWX010000507.1:135212-147591 GCA_024734555.1 Trochalopteron elliotii
GCAGTGCCAGGGCAGGGCAGTGCCAGGGCAGGGCAGTGCCAGGGCTGTCCCAGCCCAGGTGGCTGCAGAGCTCAGGGAGCAGGGACACACCAAGCCTGTTGTTTAATAAACTCAGAGATAACTCAGCCCTGTGAGAAGTGACTGCAGTTCATCCCCACCACCCATCAATCACAAACACAATCACCTCAAGCCCACGCTGATATGGCCACAATAACTCTCAGGTTGGACACATCATGCAAATACAAATTATTCTGAACCTTATCCACAGACTCCAAGCTTCTTAATTTTATATTAAAAAAAAAAAAACCCACCTGCTTTTAGGTGTTTTAATTTTAGGCTGTGGGCACACAAAATTACCCTGATGCAAATTCATGAGGATTAGGCCAAGATAATAAAAACTGCATATTTAAGTACAAGGGAGTGTGCTGGAAATCCCAAACTGACGTTACAGCAGCAGCTTAACCTGGTTAACACAGGCCAGGAGAAAACATTCCTGATAAAATTATTAGTCATTGCTAACTTGAAAAATATTAATTACAAGTGAAGACAAACTATAACTTAGAGATGTTTTAATTTAAACATTAAACTAAGCCACAGGGAGACTCTTGCCAGTCTGAGGCAAGTCTTCTGCAGATATTTGGGTGCATTTCAAACCCCTCTCCATCCCCCCCGTGCTAATTCCCTCTGGAGCTGCTGATGCCAGGACAGGATGGTGGCTGGAGCCAGCTCTGAGCGTGGCACATCCCCTCCTCTGCCTGCAGCCAGCAGAGTGGGGACTTTACCTTCCCTCTGCAGAGTCTCTGACCTTGCTTTCAAGTCCAATGTGAAATGAATTCCAAAGTACCTAATCCTCACTGTGCAGGGATCCAATAACACTTCCAAAAAAAAACGCCTCCCAGCAGTTTGTTCATGAGAACTGATGTTGACAGGGAAGACAAAAATCAGGACAACCAACCTTGAGTTGCTGCTGCAATACATCCACGAGACAGGTGTGCTCCTCAGCAGTTACAAGCTGCTTCACACTGCAGCCTGTGTGTGAGTTCTGTGCCAAAGTTCACAGAAATTCCACCCACCAGCCTCCCGTGTTTGGTACAAATCCTTCCCTCTCTGCTCAGATAACCACTCTGAGAGGGCTATGTAAATAATTGCTTACTTTTAAACAAAGGGAATGGTGAAAGAACTCAAATCTGCTTTTCATACAGCAGATCTGCACCCTCAGCCTGGTGGCAGCTCAATGGGTCACATCACAAGGTGCCCTAACAGGATTTTAAGTCCACCCCAGGTCACATCTTTCAAACCTGCTTAGTCAAACAATGTAACTCCTCAGCATCAGTGTCAGTTCAATTCCATTCCTTCTCTAGAACCTCAGGTTTAAGAGCTCTTTAAAGTTTCAGGCTCTGCATCCTCTTGTTTCTTGAACAGAGACTTGGATCTTATTGGGAGCCCAGTTTAAGCTGCAGGTAGAAACTGGTAAATTCTCACACTGGGTCTTTATACCCTGGCCCAAGTGCTCCAGGGAGGAGCTGCAAGGCTGGGGCCCTGCAGGGCAAGAACTTCATCTCCTCAATACTAAATAATTGTTCAGTAATTTCAGTTCTCCTCTGATTGCAAAGTAATTGCTTATTGAGGCAATTTTCTGATTACAAACACCTTAACGAGTCAGGAGAAGGAAAGCCAATCATCCCAAGGTTTCTGCTTTGCTGATCTCCACAGGAAAGGAGTTAAAACCAAAGCATCTCAGGGTTTCCCCATTCTGCTTTAGAGAGGAGCAGGAATAGAAATACAAATGTCAAGAGATTCCTCTGTTAACCTCTAAGCTTTGCACAGAACTGGTGGTGTCTGTCAGCAGGAAGCTCCTGATGCAGCATCCTTGGCATGTCCCAAGCACTGCATCCCTCCCCAGTGCATCCAGGGGCCATTTACTGCACACAGAGCACCAGGATGCTGCCAGTGCATCTGCACGAGCAGGTCCCTGTCCCCCAGCCCAGGATTCACCCAACACAAAGGCAAGGTGTTTTTAAATAGGTCACCCAGAGCTGGGTGGTAATTACAGAAACACGTTAATCAGCTTTGCCAGGCAGAGCTGCTTTTCTCTCCAAGAGCCTTTTCCTATCAGCTCTTTCTTCCCATCTCTGACAAGCTGACATCAATGGTCACAGGAAAAAACCCTCAAAACCACAAATCTTGTTCCCTGCCAATTCTGGCCCCATTGTGATGACAGAGCACAAACCAAAACAGACATGAGGAATAAAACATGTGAAATGAAGTTCTTGTCAGAAGTGTGGAAAGGAAGGCAAGGGATTGAACAGGAGTTCAGATTCTGGCTGATCTCCTTCCTTCCTTCCTGCACATCCTGCCCACAGAACTCCAGGCCTGCAGCAGATGCCAAGACCCACAGGATTTCAGGGTTTTCCCACTAAACTGACTTTGCAAGTGTGTTGACTTGGCTCCAGAATGCAGCCCCTGCTGCCTGCAGTGCACCAGGAGCTCAGTTCTCAGAGCAGCCCAATGCCACCTCCTGCTCTCCACAGCTTCTGAACACACTTCCCCACAGCAGTGCATGCCTGCAACTATTTTTTTTTTCCTTTTTGTGACTCATTTTTCCAGGAGAATCTCTGAGAAATCAGTATTAAGTACACTACTGCTGCAAATTCACAGTTTCCACTTTCAGTGGCGTGTTAAAGATTTATCAAGGGTTTTTTTTCCCTCACTATCAAAAGCATTAAAACATGAGCTGCACCCAGAGCTGCAGCAGGGACCTTCCCCCTTGCACAGCCAATTCCCAAACTCTCAGTTATCCCTGTTCCAGGAGCCCTTCCATGTACAGCTGCCCCCAGGGCAGGCCAGGGGTGCCCCAGGGGAGGGTTTTCAGCACAGAACAGCAGCTGCCCTGCCAGGTGTGTTTGGGGCTGCTCTGAGCCAGCCCCTGGCTCAGGATGCACCTGGAGAGCCACCAAAGGGAAAACTACAACCACTGACTCATTTCTCCTCATTTTCTCCATATTGCCAAGGCATCCAGGAGTGGGTTTCATCCTTTACCACACCTGAGCTCTGTGCTTTTCTCACTTCAGAGGGGAATTGAGTGAAGCAGCCCCTGGCTGCCAGGGACACTCTGACCACGACAGGTTTTCAGACAGGAGAACAGCAATAACTGGGTTTCACAATTAGACTTGTTGACTCCACTTCTATGGCAGACTTTTGTTTTTTCCCCTGAAAAAAACCCTGCTGCTTTATGCTGAAGACAGTTGATCTTTAACAAGACACCAAAGGATTGATACAGCAGAATTTTTCAGAGCCTGAAATAGCTGCCAAATTCAAGAGGCTGTTGGGAAATGAAAACCAACAAACATAGTCCTCTAAGGAAAACCTGGTTTTGTTAAACAAGGTCACACTGTCTTTTAGTTGGTTTTTTTTCCTTCTTATTCTTTTTTTTTCTTACATGTTCTTACATCTGCAGATATGTCCTACTGGAGACCAAGCACCAGTTTTTCCATGTTCCCCTTTGGAATTCTACAGTATTTCTTCTGCAGGAGCAATTAGTATTTGCTGTTGTTTTAGAAGAAAAACCCTACAGAAATAAAGGAAAAGTATGACTCACTGAGAGACCAATAATTAGGTCATGTGTTCAATTAGTTTTCATGCTTAAGTAGTTACTCTTTAGGAAATGCTCCCCCTTTGATGTGCAGCAGCAACTTCCCAATTAATTAGGCAGAAAAAAGCAATGAAGGAATGAAACCTCAGACATGGAATCAAAGCCCAGAGATCTCTAATGAGGGGAACAACAGCATCAACAACAGACAACATGCTCTGAGAGGTAGAGGCTTTCAATGATCCATTTCAAGTATCTTGGCTGTACTTTGAAATGAGGAGAAAACTGTTGGGAAGCAGACTAGAAGCCAGGGAGAAGCAGCCTGTTTGATCAGAAAACCACTGTTTCCTTGAAGGCCTGCCACAAAAGAGATAATTTATCCTTATTGTGGGAGATGTGTCCTCAGAGACCATCACTCACTGGTGCAGGCAAGAGGCATCACACAATGGGTGAGACTGGATCACAGAGAAATGGGAAACCCCTTTTTTACAGCCTGCCCAAGGAACAGGAGCCTGGAACAGTGTTCCAGTGGCCACGGCACCCTCAGCAGGGCTGCTCCAGCTGCAGGCACTCCCAAACACCAGCACTTCCTTTCAACCTTCCCAAAGGCTTCCTAAAAGTTTATTTAATCTTGTCTTCTAGATTTCCCCAGTCCTTTCCCCATCCAGGATTTTCATCCCCTTCCTGGCTCACAGTTCTCCTCCACCCCAGGGGATGCCCATTCAGGTATAATCCATTCAGCTCTAATGAAATCAGCTCCTTCCAGGAGAGAATTCAAACAGCCCCAACGACTCTCTCAGCCAAAAGGGAGGAAATTGAGAGAAGAAAAAGGGAGGCAAAACTGTAGCACTTGAATTAAAAAATCAATACTGTAATTGACTTTGGTTTATGGAGGCAAGTGGGTGTAGGGGGGAGGATTCTCTGGGTGATGTTTCAGCCCCTTGGCCTCACTGCAGAGGGTGCAGGAGCCCTGGAGCTGCTGCTGGGGAAGGGCAGCAGGGGAGTGCTGGTGGCAAATCACTGCCTTGCTGGGGCCAACCCTACAGAGCTACAAACCCCTCACACTCCACTCAGCTCCTCCTCAGAGGATGTCAAATCCCCCACATTCCACTGCCCTTCAGCTGGAAGGTCTCTGTACAAAGGATCCCAGTGGAACAGCCCAGCAGGAGCCATGGAGGAGCTGTGCCTGCATCCTTCTCACCTCTCCTAGCAATGGTTATGAACTGTGGATTTTGGCCTTCCTGGCAGGACTGGGGAAGCTCATCAGAGAATTAAGGGCAGGACTGAAAAAAGCAGCTGGTGCAGGAGTGCCCCTGGGATCTGTGCACCAGGAAAATCCCAACAGAAGCATCAAAGTGATTGAGCAAAGGAGGAAAAACTCCTGTGAGTGTTCTGGTCAGTTTAGAGTTAAAGGGAGAACCTGGTCAAAAGCCAGAGCTAACAAAGAGGAAAAAAATCTATAATTTCATGCAAATTTAATAAGCATATGCTCCAGACTACTTCATATCAGGTCCTGAATTATGTAAACTGTGCCTCATCCAAGCCCAGCCTTGGGCTGCACAGCCCCCTCCCCACTGCACACACACAGGGATGGAGGCACAGGGCACTGCAGGTCCTGGCAGCCAGCAGGAGATGGCCAGCAGGAGAAGCAGGGGGAACAAAGGGTTCCCCTCTAAGAAGGAAGGCAGCAATTCCATTCTGAGCTCACCCCACAGGCTCTGTGCAGGGATCAGTGCACACAGGCTGCTTCCACACACAGCTCTGACAATTCCAGCCTGGAGCCTGCACAGAACTCACTCCCTCAGCAGTGTCCCAGACAGCAGAGCCACCTTCATCCTCCCCAGAACACCCTCATCCTCCCCAGAGCACCCCCATCCTGCCCAGAGCACCCTCACCCTGCCCAGAACACCCTCACCCTGCCCAGAACACCCTCATCCTCCCCAGAGCACCCTCACCCTCCCTAGAGCACCCTCACCCTCCCTAGAGCACCCTCACCCTGCCCAGAGCACCCTCATCCTCCCCAGAGCACCCTCACCCTGCCCAGAACACCCTCACCCTGCCCAGAGCACCCTCATCCTCCCCAGAGCACCCTGACCCTGCCCAGAGCACCCTCATCCTCCCCAGCCAGCTCTGCAGGGCTGCAGCACAGGGCCCAGGGCCCAGCTCCAAAGCCAAACTGGGACTTGCAGAGCAGTAACTCCTGCTCATAAAAATCCCCACCAGCTCCTGCATCCCCATAAACCATCCCACTGCAGCAGCACTCAGTTTGCACTCCATTAGTCCTGTTTTCAAAGGCTCTTGACTCTTACACTAAGGCAAGTCCCTGCCTTTGCAGTGGCACAACATGCAATGCTGCCAAGAAAACTGAATTTACACCCCAAACAACAGGGAAATATTTGCTGCTCCCTGCCAGCACAGCAAAGCCCTGCTCTGGCTGGGCACCTGCTACAGGCAGGTGGGGGTCAGTAACAGAGAAATCCCATTTCAACATGATCCATTCCTTATTTACATATTTTAAACACAGGGCTGCACCTCCCACAGGCAAGGGAGGTACTGAATGGGGGTCAGCAGCACAGAAATCCCATTTCAACATGATCAATTCCTTATTTACATAAGGAATTTAAATACAGGGCTGCACCTCCCACAGGCAGGGAGGTACTGATGGGGGTCAGCAGCAGAGAAATTCCATCTCTACATGATCCATTCCTTATTTAAATATCTCAAATACAGAGCATGTGAGGAACCTCCCCCAGAAACTCCAATTATTTTATTCTGGGTGTTCTGTCTCAGCCAAGGGCTCCCTTTCCTGGTGCTCCCCAGGGATCCAAGCCCCAGTCCCACCCAGCTCCTGCATTCCCACCCCCTGCCTGCACATTCCCAGAGCACAGGAGCACTCCCAGGGAGGGTTTTCCCCTCCAGCCAGGCCTTACTCTTCACTTTCACTCCCTTTTCTCCTTCCACTCTCAGCAGCTTCAGCAGCCCCTTTGATCCCTGTAATTCAGCCTCTTTCCAGATTACCCTCAGCTTTAACCCCTTCCCTGCCCAGCAAAACTCAAGCCCCAAACCCAAGGGAGTGTCAATGTAGAGGTGTCTTGGTTTTCCTTCCACTTTTCCACCAGCATCTCAATTATATCTGCACTGGATTGCAGGAACTCTTCACTTGCTCAGAGAACTCTTTAGCAAGACAGATCGAGCCCACAGCTCTGTCATCTCCTCCCCTCTCCCCCAGCACAATCTTCATCTGAGAACTGCATGGAATGACTGAATATTGCTTAACTGCAGGATTTTGCAGAGGAAACAACAGCTGAAGTGGTTTTTACTCCCGCAGCACACAAATTTATGTAGCTACACAACAATAAAGCAAAGTCTTCAATTTAATCAGAACAAATACTTCAAGCCATGGCAAGCTGATAAATTATTTAGAAAGGGGCTCAATAAGACCTGGAAGGAAAGATCCATCAGCTGTGCAGTCTGGGAGCTCCCAGAACCAAGGAATTTTCATGCTTTACCCCTTTTACAGTTTCCTCTCAGAAAAGCTGTTTGTATTGAGCAGAAAGGGGGATGTTTGAACAGAAGGAGTGGCTGGCAGTGATGGCACAGGACTGGTCACACAGTGCCACCACTGCCACCAAGCACTGGCAGCAACAAGCAGCACTTGTGCATTCCCAACAAGGTGCTGATGGCAGCAGCTCCAGCCTGGGAATATTGGCTTTTTCAGAGGATTGTCATGATTTGCTCTTTTTTTCCTGGCTGCCTGGTTTTCCCCAAATTGTCTTTCTGCCATCCACTCCTCAAGCACTCCAAGCCCCCAAGAAACAGACAAAACTGGATGTATTAGTATTTATATGAAAGCTCTAGGAAATTCAATAATGTTCCTATTGTTTTATTGCAGATGGCACACCAACTTCTCTTTATTACTGCAGAAAGCTCCAGAGCCCTGTGGAGTGCAATAAAGCAGGACGTGTTTGGCTTTGCAATGTGTCAGGGGCTGTGATTTCCTGCAGGAAGCAGGGAACCAGCCCAGCTCTGGCATTGCCCACGCAGGGAACCTGCTGCTCCTGACCTGTCCTCCTCCCCCAGCACCAGGGACTGACACAGGGCACAGCAAAGGGCTTCTTTTCACCTTTGCTCCAAGATGCTTTATCTCCTGATTGATTGATTGATTGATTGCAGGCACTTTTTGAATTTTCTGCTAAATTCTTGTGCTTGTTGGGATTTAAAGATTGTCAACATGCCACGAGGAAAAACGCCAAAGGAAATTCTCTTGTCTTAAGTGTACACAAATACCTGCCATAAATGCTCCAAGACATAAATACCCTTAGAAACACCCCAGAAAAACACCCAGCAGGAGGCACAGGCTCAGTGCAGAGCTCAGCCCTGCAGCAGGGAGTGCCCAGGGCCCCCAGGAACAGCCAACACTCACCCTGGGCTGCCAGTTCTCATATTGCTTCTGCAGGTTGGCCCCGATGGTCTCCAGAGCTTTCTGAGGGCCCATGGACAGAGGATCTGGGAACAGAGCACACAGCAGCATTTCTCACCCCACCTGCACCACTCAGGGACGTTTTCATGCTGCTTCCTTCCATTATCAGTTTCAAACCCATGAGCACCTTGCTCCTCGTGGAATTTACTTGGGGGCAGCACCCAAAAATCCTCCCCCAAATTCTTCAGCCCAACAAAAATCCAGTTCCATTACAGGCTGTCAGATGGGGAAGATTTCTCTCACTGAGGTGCTAAACACAATTTTGTTTTGAGAGACAGGAGAGGCATTGCATTTGTTTCTTTTAATAATGAAATAAGTTTTCTATTGTAAATAATGACAAGAACTCAAATTGGTTAAATATTTGATGACAAACATTTTCTGTTGATGAATGCAAAATCCTGCTTCATTTACTTCCTTTGCTTGCTGCTGCAGAGACTGTGTGCCATTTGTAATATTTAAGAAGTTAATTTTATTGCTAGATAATTACCACAATCCATACATAGCAATGCAATTCCAGGCCATGTGCTTTATTCAAACACCATGGACATATAATTAAACAATTAGCAAGTTTTCTTAAAAAAAAAAAACACCTACAAGCTAATATTTTCCTATTTAATATCAATTATTTTAAAAGCACTGAACCAGACCAATGAAGGGTTTTGGGTTTTTTTTTCCAGTCTTTGCAAATATACTTTTGTTAGAAACAAAATGTAATCAAGCAGGATGAAGGCAGGATTTTGAGAGTTCTTTTTCTTTATGAATAAAAGCACATGGAAGGTGCAGCAGGACGTGCACGTGGCTCTGCTCAGTGTTTGTCACCAGGGGTGACCAGCTCAGGTGTGAGCAGCAGCAGCTGCACCCCAGAGAGTTCCCCAGAGCCTGCACGTGTGGCACAGACATCACTGCACCCCCAGCCCCTGCTCCTGGGACTGAGGGCAGGGAAAACAGCAGATATTTTCCCCAATTACCTTTTCCAGAAGTTTCAAGTTGGCTGGAAGTGGAAGGAGCACTTGTGTACATAAACAGACTGAAAATTTAATTACAAAACTGCATTCAAAATTCTCTTTGCTGATGACAGGCACTAATGACTTGATTTAAATGCCTCTGCAATGCTGCTCTGCTCATGCAGCAATGAGACACCAGGGCTGCTCTCAGGTACCTGTTTGTGCCTGCTCAGGGCTCTCAGCAGCCTTTCCAGGTTAAAACCCTGAGCTGCTCTGATTCACAAAGCAGGTAAAAAAGGCAAGGTTAGAAAATCTGCTGCAAGTTTTTGAAGGAACTCTGTTTGTGCAGTGATTCATTTGCCCCTGGGGCCTGTTGAAGCCCCGAGCTGAGGATTGCAGTGCCCAGCGTGGGACGTGCTGGAGGCTGAACATTCCCAATTCCTAGAGAAAACCCCAAATCTCTCTGAGAAAGCTTCTGTACACAAGATATTTCCTTCTCATTTTACTTCAGAATTGTCTCATCTTGATAATTAGACTTTTTTTTTTCTCCAAAACCAAGGGAACTTTAAATTTCTTCACAAAAAAAGCTAAGAATTTAGTGCAGTGCTGCATGAAAGTAACAGACCCAGGTGTTGGAACTGCTGGCAAGACATCCTTGGGAATAATTCCAGGTCTTCTGAATGATTCCAATTAAAAGAGCCCTGGAGCAGCCACCTCAAAACACAGCAAGGTGTTTCACAAACCTCACTGCTCTGCTGGGTGAGGCAGAGGAGGGGGACTGAAAGCTCTGCAGATCCCAGCACTCTGAAGGTGTCTCTGCCCAGAGATTTCCTTCAGACATTTATAAATCTAAAATAATTAGGAGAAAGCCAAGCAGCTCATTAACAGCTGTTTTTCTCCATGGTATCTCATCTCAGAACGCAGCAGGAGAGATGACCCATGGCAGCAGTTGGAGCTGGACTCTTCATTAACCCAGAGAAAAATCAGCTCCCACATCTCCCTGTGCTCAGGGCAGCCTGCAGCCCTGGGCATGCAGAGCTCTGGGATGAATTGTGTGCTGGGAGGCCCAGGGGAGGCTGCAGGCCCTGCACTCACCAATCCAGCACTCCAGGCGGGCACAGGGGGTGGTTTTCACCACGTCTGGGGGGTCCACGCCGACGTTGAGGCACAAAACTAAGGCAACACTGACAGTCTTCATCTGCAGAGAGAGAGAGAACAGCACAGCCTGAGTGCAGGAACAGCACCTGCCCTGGCCTTTCAGCACTCCCAGAACTCCTGCAGGGCTTCAACCAACCTCTCCCACCTGCTCCTTCACAGGGACTATTTTAAGCAAGGCCTGACTGATGAAATTTTTCATCTTTTTTATTAGAACAGTACTTAGACTCCATGATACTATTTTTGTTATTATTTCCAGAGCCCATTCTTCTCTTTCTGAGCATGGAAATAGATAGCAGTGAACTTGTGCTACTCCTCTGAAATTAGCCATTGTCCAAGTGAAACACATGATTAAAACATGAGGCAATGCTATTCAGGGCCCTGACCAACATTATAATGCAGTGTGTGATCTCTAATATTGAAACTAAAAGAGTTACAATGGAAAAACTCTCAAGTGACAAACAAAACCATGAAAAAATTAAACAAACACACACACACCCCAAAACAAATACATTTAGTGCAACTTTTAGTTTGTTTTCTTCACGTAAGGGTTGGGTTTCCCTGTAAGGAGAAATCCTGGTGTGGCTCCAGCTGCTGCTCCACATCCCCCTGGCACTGCCCAGGCAGCACATGGGGTTATCCCACCCAAGCTCACCTGGGACCCCAAACCTGCTTTAACCAATGACAAACCACCTTGGCCAGCTAAAAATACTGCTGGAAAATTATCACTTCACCTCTTTACGGGATTTCTCCTAGACTCCCTCCTGCCAACACCTAAACCAGAGGAGGAAAAGAGAGGCAGTGAGGAGGCTCTCAGTGATTCCAGGCGTTCAGGGCTTGCCTGCAGCAAGGCCACCCACATCCCCACCTCCCCAGGGTGCTCCTGCTGCAACCCACAGCAGGAGGAGAAAAAAAAAATCCCCAAATTTCACACTCACAGAAAACCCCAGAGCCACATAAATGTGTCATTTATACAGAAACTGGAGCAGGCAGACACCATGCACAGGCTCTACACCAGGACAGAAATCCTGCAGGGTTTCCCCACTCCCATGATGGGGAACATGGAATAAAAAAACCAGCAAGAACTGACAAACTGTGGTTTGTGGCTCCATCCCAAACTGTTCTTGCTAACAAACCCTGCAATCCTGCAGGAGCTCCTGGTGCCAGGAATTACCCAGGCCTAAGCAGCACAGGGATGAGAACAGGAGCCTGAACAGGAATTCCCTGATCAAGAATCTCCCAGGAGTGCCCAAGGATGGGCTGGAGAGCCCAGAGCTGCAGTTCAGCACTCAGCACATGCCTCAGAGCACTTTGCCAAAGTCAGGGACATGCACAGGAAAAGCAGAGCCACTGGCAGAACCAGGGGCAGCTGTGAGGAGCAGCCCAGTCCTGCAGACCCTCCAGTGCTCAGAGTGTCCTGGACCACCCAAAAACAGCACCCCAAAGCTCCTGAGCACAGCACAACCCCTGTCCTGCCCAGGGACACCTCCCCAGACACCCCAGGCACTGCTGAGGAAAGAGGGAGCTGCAGGGTGTGGAAGGGCAGGGACACTGCCAGAACCATCACACTCTGCCACACACACACTGAGCACCCCAAGGAAACAGAGAACTACACACAAAGTGACTTATTAGGCATGGAAACACATAAATCATTCTTCCAAGAGAAAGTATCCTGCCAAGCAATCTTCTCCATCTCATTTATTTATTGTTTCCCATTTGCACTCTAATACTGACTTATTTTTCAGTATTTTGCTGCTAACATCTGATTGGTGGCTTATGCTGAACAGGCTGATATTTCTTCTCCATGCCCAGGTTCAGGGTTTTAAATTAAGTGTTTCTCCTGGAAAACTGACAGCAAACCCCTGAGAGGAACAGGAATTGATCCCAGAGACAAATGGGGTGATTTCCCCTGTGCCACCTCCCCCAAAGCATGCAAAGCCTTGCACTCCACACCTTTTGTTCTGCCAACAGGGAGCACATCCTGAGAGCTGCAGCTCATCCCTCTCCCCTCTGAACACTCCTCACAGGGAGGAGCTTTTCCTCCATATCCCCCTCTGGCAGTGGGAAGCCATTCCCTGTGTCCTGGCACTCCATCCCTTGGAAAGTCTCTCCCCATCTTTCCTGTCAGCTCCTCCAGGCACTGGAATGAGCTCACCCCAAAGCTTCTCCTCTCCAGGTGAACAATCCCAGCTCTCCCAGCAGAGCTGCTCC
>JANPWX010000508.1:0-17875 GCA_024734555.1 Trochalopteron elliotii
CTTTGAGGAACATAGGGGCAGCATTGGGATCTCCTGGAGGGTTTGGGGAGCTCTTGGAGGGCTATGCAGGGATGTTGGGAGATCATTCTGGAGTTCTGGGGAAGTGTGGGGGGTACATTGCTGGGCTTGGGGTTCTGTGGCTCAGAGGGTTGGGGACTGCAGGTGACTTGGGGGCACTGTGCTGGTGCAGAAGTTCTGGGTGGTTCAGGGGTGCTTGGAGTGTCCAAGGGAAATCAGGGATCTGGTGGGAATTGGGGCTCCAGTGGGGATTTGGGCTTCCTGTGGGTGGTTGGAGCTGCCAAGGCCCCAGGAAGGTTCAGGGGTCCCGGGGTCTCCATGGTCACTCCCTCCCCTTTTCCTTGCAGCCTCCAGGACACCCCAGGACAGGTGAGTGGGGGGCTCCGGCCAGGACTCCCCTTTGCCCTGCCCCAGACATCCCTCAGACCTTCCTTATCCCCACAGGATACCCCCGGAGGAGGGGATGGTGCTGTACACCCACATTGTGGGCACCGGGCAGGCAGGGGGTGAGTACGGGGGGGGACAGGGACATGTCACCCACGGGTGTCACCCCCCAGCCAGGTCCCCAGAGCTGGTGTCACTCTCAGGGCCCCCACAGGTGTCCCCCTGGCCCTGCCCCACCTCAGGATCCACAAGTGACCAATGTGGAGCTGCTGGGACCCAACGATGGAGAGTAGGATCCCCATGACACCTTTGAGAGTGTGCTGTGACACTGGGGGACACTGGCAGTGCTGGGGGGCATCAGTTCCTCTCAGTGGTCCCTTCTTCCTCTTCACTGCACCCCACAGGGCTTGTCCTTCCCTCACCCAGTGCTGGGCGGGCACATGACCCTTTTCCCTCTATTGTACTCAAACTTCAGCATTTTGATTAAACTGTGTGAGAAGCAAGGCTCACTTCTTCATATTTTTAAACATTCATAAGGGATAAATAAGGTGTAAAAGGGACAGCAAGCAGCATGCTGGGTGCTGGGCAACTGCCAGAGGTGCACGGTTATCTCTAACAGTTCTTCTTATGCAACTTTTCATTGTATTGATTAAATACACATTCAAGAAGATTTTACAGTCAAACATTCTTTCGAGTTTACATGTTTGGGGAATTCTTTTGCTTGGTTCCAGCTCCTTAGTGATTTCAGCTTTATTGGGAACAGTCTGGGAAGGGGGCCCATAGGGTGTGTGCACACCGCTGCTGCTGCTGACACGGTGTGGAGGAGGAGGAGGATGTCAGCTCTGTCATCTGGCAGACCTGGGTCTTCCTTCCTCACAGGAGTCCGCAACAAAACGCCTGCTGGTTTCAGGTTCATGGTCCCCATGCCACTCCTGGCTCACTGTGGTGAGGGTGACGAAGGCGAGGGATGCTGACTAGAAGTGTTACTTCAGCTCTTTACCTGCACTCGGAGTTGTGGCTTGTTGTTTTTAGGGGTCTCCACCAGGCAAATTCCCTCTCCACTAAGTCCCATGGGAATCCGACATTTGCATACCAGGTAATGTCATCCTCCTCCCCATGGTCTCAGGTGGTTCGCCACCTTGGAGGAGAGGGGAGCAGCGGGGGCCATACCCGATGGTCAGGGAATTTACACAACAGCTCATCCAACCAGCAACTCATTAAACTCATTAACTTAAAACATTGGAACTTTGTATCAACTTTCTAACAACTTATTCTCTACACCTTGACACATTTTCTTAAAGTACATGCCTGTGTTGGTTTTGCATTGAGTACAGAAAAGCTTTGGCACAACCCGTCAGTGATTAGCACTGAATATTGACAACCTGTGGAACCAATTCAAGAGCTAGGTACACCTCTGTGGCCACACAGGTTCAAATCAGAAGAATCCCGGGAAAAGTTCTCTTTCCTTCCCGCCTGGGAAGAGGTAACCAGGTGCCAAAGGGGTCGGCCCCGCTCCGCCGTGTGGCCCCCGGGCCTGGTGCAGCCTGGCCGGGCCCTGCTGCTGCTGTAGCCTTGGCAGGGCTGGGCCCGGCGGCTCCCGGGCAGGGCAGGGGAGGAGAGAATGCCCCGTCCCGGCCGGATCGGGCCTCCAGCGGCTGCTGACATCCTGCCGCTAAAGCCGCCCCCATGGCAGCCCCGGGAGGCCTCGCAGGGCCGGGCCGGGCCCCCAGCGCTGCCAGGCAGAGGAAGGGGGATGAAGCCCCCCAGCACGACTTGGGAAGAATTCTTGACTATGAACAGCTCCAGCCACCCTCACCAAGAGCCCTTGCGCAGGGAGAGGCCCCAGCAGCTCCAGAGATCTTGCAGCCAAGAGCAGGGGCAGCTCTGCAGCCGTGCAGAGTGGCCCCGTGGCTGAAAATGGAATGCAGCCAGAACCCCTGAGATCCTGGCCCAGCCCCGGCACGGCCTGAATTTACCGCCTTCAGCCCCTGCTCGGGAGAACCATCACGGCCTCTCCAGACCTGGTAACTCTTCCTTTGCACAGATGAAACTTGCAAAGCACTACTCCTCTCTTAAGTGAGATGAAAGGACATAGTGAAGCCACGTAGAGAGACAATACGAAAGTATCAAAGTCAGTGAAGGAGGAGTTGAATCTTAGAAGGCAAGAGAACGAGAAGATGCCTTGGTTTTAGGCTGAAATTTCTTCGTAAGCTATGGTAATGGACTGTGATATACTAGAATATCCCTCTAAGTTGTGGAAGGCATGGATGGGGAGATGAAAGTATTCAAATTGCAGATCTGAGCAAAAGCATTTGTGGTGAACTAAGTAAGTATCGAAGTAGTTGTGATCTTATGAGAAGCTTGAACAGAGACAGAGATGAGATGAAGATGAAGATCTGTCCCCAGAAAGAGAAAAGATTTCTGTTCCAAGACTTGAAGAAAACCTTTGCTTTTGAGCTGTTCATCTTCAAAGTGGTACCCCATGAGTTTACATGGCCCATTGTGCAGCTGTGGGAAGGCTGTGTGATATGGGAGGGACTTCACAAATGCAGATTCCTGGGCAGCTGCTTTTGTGAGAATGAAAAAGCCACAAGAGAACTGTTGTTTCTTGTGAGGAAGTTCCCATGGCAGACCAAAAGAGACTTTTCTGTCTGAGAGAACTGATGAAAGACTATTTTTGAGGTAGTAACTGACCTAAGTCTAAGTTTTGTCTCTGCATGTTGTCAGAGAAAAAGAAAGAAGTTTGTGGGGAAGAGAGGGAAAGTGTTTTGAAGGTTTTATTTTGGTTCTTATGAGGTTGGTTTTTTTCTCTCTTGTAGTTTTGTTAATAAACCTGTCTTTAGACCCTTTTAAGTTTTGAGCCTGCTTTGCTTTTCTCCTAATCTTTTCTGACAGAAGAAGAAAAAGTAAATCATTCTAGTTGGCACTCAAAGCACTACACTAATTGGTGATGTGACTGGGGTACAGAAATTGGCAAACCTGAGACCACTACAATGCCATACTGCAGATGAAATTGATGTATTTTATTTCCTCACAAGGCCCCTGTTCTATGGTTTGACAGATCTTGGTAACCAAAGAGTCAGTGGTAAATTCCTCTTTGCATTCTTTCTTTTGATCTTTATTTACTTGGTTCTTTTCAATGTTATCTTCTCATACAGATAAGATACTCTACCAGTACATTAAATCAACATTAGCTATTTCACAAAATCATCTGAGTTATTCTCACCATTGTCAGTTAGTTACACAAATGAAGGTGTTAGTTACTTTAGTAACAGTTAATGTTATATTGCACTGCACACAGCCTCCATTTTGATGGTTTGCGAAAGCCTAAATCAAAATATATTTATCACACTAATATACAGAATCTATACAGGGATTAGGGTAAAAAGGCTGACAAACTATACTATTTCAAAAGCAGTTAAAAAGTGATTACAAACTGTATTATATCACACTAATTTACAAAAGCCAATATAATAGCAAAAGCCAATGACGACATAGGTATTTATAATAAGGGGAAGGTGTAAGGAAGGGTTTTTTTGATTTCTCCTTATCCTGCCCTGATTTTGTCAGCAATAAATTCAATTAATATCTCTAATTCATTCAATTAATATCTCATGTGGGAGATGTGGGATATGGGAGCCTGAGAGTCACTGGACAGGGATACAGGACAGCTGGGTGGACAGTGCAGTGAAAGCCCCTCCCCTGAAGGCCCTTGTGGTGGCTGCTGTCCATGACCTTGAGCACCACTGTGGGCTGGTGGGGTCTGTCCTCCTCATCTTGGTCTTGTCTGGTGCCTTTGTGGATCTGGGGAAAGGAGCCCTGGCCCAGGCTCCTCCCTGGGAGTGAGACAGGAATGCTGCTGGGGGGTCCCTGTTCCCCTGTCCCACCCCATCCATGGCCCCAGACCCCATCCCCATGTCAGGCTGTAGGGGTTGATCTTGTGGAACATCCGCTGGGGGAGGCTGTGGTGCTGGGGGCAGGAGGGGACCCAGGGGGACAGGGGACACTGCTCTGCATGAGCAGCATGGGGGGACTTCTCTGGGAGGGAGTTTTGAGAGGGGAGTGGGGCAGAGTGACCAATGCAGTGACCTCAAAGCCTTCCTGTGATGTCACAGCCCCCCTCTATGATGTCACTCTGCCACCCTGTGATGTCACAGTCATCTCTGTGGTGTCAAACATCAACCATACGATGTCATCCCTTTGTCTGTGATGTCATACAGAGCTGCCCTGTGATGTCACAAACCACTGTGTGATGTCCCACCCTGCTCTGTGGTGTCAAAGCCCACTCTGTGATGTCACACATTTTGCTTTGATGATATCAGAGTCTGCCCCAGGTATCCTTGACACTGATTCTCTCAGGAGGGGGCATTTCAGGGAGCCCAAAGGGCATTGTTGAGCTTTGGCAGAGCTGCTGTTGAGACAGAGGGAATTCCACAGCTCAATCACTGCCTTGGGTCTCCCAGGACCCTTCTGCTGTGGGGCTGCTGAGGGTGCAATAATAAGTTCTCCTCAGAAGGGCAGACATACCGTGAGATTTTGCCTGGGGTTTGAGGGGCTGGGCTTGGCTCCTCTCTGTCTCTTGCTCCTGGCACCGGAGGTGAGACAGTGCTGCTGTTGCTCTGGGGACAACGGACTGCAAGTGGTACTCACTGGAAAGGACCCTCACCATATTCTCAGGTGCCTCAGGGGAGAGCCTGGCACCCAGAGCCCCTTGCCCTTCCCAGAGGACACATCTCCTGGTTGCGTGCAGCAGCTGTTTGCAGGAGCCTGGCTGTGGCTGCCCAGCTCCGCTGTTTTCTGCTGCTGCTTTGGGATTTTTGCTACACTTGAACCTGACATACCGTGTCCTACCCGAGCCCTGCAGCTCCTGCTACAGCTGCGGAGTTTTGGCTACACTTCCTTTGCCACCCTGGGGTGTGCCTCCCCCCGCCATTCCAGCTGCCACTGCGAGGGTTCCTGCTGCAGCCCATTTTGCCATCCAGAGTGGCACCGTTCCCGGCTGCCTCCCAGCCCCATTATTCAGGGAAGGAAGCTTCTCTCTCTCTCCCGCCGGCTGAATCTCCATTAACCATGGAGAGAGACAGCTGAGCTGGCGCCACAGCGCCCCCTGCAGCCACGGGGGAATCATCGCAACTGCCCTGCCCAGCCGGGAGCCACCAGCGCCCCTGCTGGCTGTGCCCGGAACTGCACTGCAGGGGAAGTGCCTGCAGCCCAGAGAGGGCTGGGACTGGGTTTGTGCTTTTGTTTGTTGTTGCTGCCAGTGTTGTTGTTTGTTTGTCTTGTTATAGATATTCTAGTAAAGAACTGTTATTCCTCTCAAATCTTTACTTGGGAGCCTTATAATTTCAAAATTATAAAACTTTGGAGGGAAGGTGGTCATATTTTCCATTCCAAGGGAGGTTCCAGCCTTCCTTGGTAAACACTTTTAAGGAGGATACCATCCCTTTGGCAGCAGAGGGCACGGCACACTTTGCCTTGACATGGAGGGGCATCCAGAGCTCCTGGAACTCACTGGAAACTCGGCCCCACCCTGTGCCATGGACTCATTCTGACTGCCCTAGAAAAGAGGGAGGCTCCAGAATACCCACAGGGCCTTGGTGACATCATCATGTAAGGAACATGGCAGAGGAGGGGTTTGGGAAATGGGACAAGAGACTCCAGAACCTCCTGAAGGCCACTTTGGCCATCAGAGCAATGAAGGTCAAGGGCCCTGCCAGGTTCCTCTGGTGCAGGAAACGTACTGGGGGAAGGTTCAGGGGTTTCTTCCTTTTCATGGGCAATCCCAGGAAATGATTCTTTGTGTGACCCTTTGGATTCTGAACCTTGTTGCTGTTGGGTTTGTTCTCTCAATGCTGTTTTCAGGAAATTTGGCACCTTTGCAATTGTGAATTTTTGCTTTTTGCCTTTTGAAATTTCAGCCTTTTGGGATCGTTGCCTTTTGTGCTTTCACTGGCAGGGGGATTGGCAGCAGCCCCTGGTTTTCAGTGACAGCCCAGAATTGGAGAATCCCATTCCTAAATCATGACAGAGCTGAACAAAGAAACACCATTTTTGCCAGTTTAACCAAAAAACTGCATTTTGGGGCCAATAACAGGGAAACGAGTCCTGTGTTCCCCAGACACTGGGAGGAGAGATGAGGAGCAATGGGTGTACACGATGTGCTCAGAGGGGAATTGCAGAGGCATTGGGAGTACAGGGGTACTGGGAGACAGAATGGGAAACACCTGGATCTACTGGGAGCAATGGAGAGGCACTGGGAGGGGAAATAGGGAGCCCCTATTGTGGTACTGGGAGCACTATGGGTAAAAGAATGGGGAAATCTCTGAGGGTGCTGGGAGCACTTGGATGTGGAATTGGGCGCCACTCGTGGTAGTGGAAGGGCGGTGGGGAAGCCCTTGGGGGTTCTGTGGGCATGGGGAGCTCTGGGTGCCCTGTGCAGCCTCACACGTGACCCCCACTTGTGCCCACCTACCCGTGAATGTTGGGCACCCACAAGAGCAGTGGGGAGGGACACACGTGCGTCTGCCCATGGGTGGGGTCCCCCAGTGTCCCCCAGTTCCCTCAGAGCCCCCCAGTGCCCATGTGTGCCCCGAGTGTCACAGCACATTCCCGTAGATGTCACTGAGTTCCCGCTGTCGCCCACTGGGTCCCCGCAGCTCCGCATAGGTCACCTGGGGATCCTGGAGTGTGGTGGCACGGGGGGACACTGCGAGAGACACTGGCTGTGGGATCTGGGAGGGGGTGACACTCATGGGTGACGTGTCCCTCTTTGTGTGTCCCACCCTGTACTCACTCCCCATCTGCTTGGTGCTCAAGAAGTGGGTGTACAGCACCTCCCCCTCCTCTGGGGGGGCCGGGGGATCTGAGGACGCCCTGTGGGGATAAAGGGGATGTGTGGGAGGGAATGGGAGGTCTTGGGGTTTGAGGTAAAAAGGGACAGTGTGGTTTGAGCCCCCCACTCACCTTTCCTGGTGCTTCCTGGCAGCTGCAAAGGAACGAGGGTAGGGGTAACTGTGGGGTCCCCAAGGCCCCCTCAGGAATCCTGAAACCCCACTGGACCCTGAGATTCTCCCAGGACCCCTGAGCATCCCTGATGTCCCCCAGAACCCCTGAACATCTCCAGTGCTCTGGACCTTCTGGCAGTGAGGGAGACCCTCAAAATTGCCCCAGGATTACTGAGAGAACCCCCAGCATCCCTGTGAGACCCTCCAAAACCACTCCAAATACTTGAGGACCCTGAGCACACAGCACTGACCCAGACATGGGCTGTGCGTTCTGCTCATCAACCCCACATTCCAGGTGGCCTCCAACCTCCCCAAGGCCTCTTTGTCCCCATTGTCACCCACCCATGTTGTTCCACCAGTGCCAGCCCACACCTACACCCACAAGCATGACAAGGAACACGAGGGACACGCCAACCCCTGTGGCCACTACTGGGGACAGAGAGGGACATGTCAGGGTCACCTGCCACTCCGGGGGTCCTGCAATCCCAATGACCCTGTGTCACACCCCACCTCTGTTCCAGTCTCCCAGTGGTGTCACCTCCAGGGCCAGTTTTGAGGCTGAGTGCCCGGAACACGCGGTGCCCGTCCTGTCCCAGCTGGTTGGTGGCCACACACTGGTAGGTGCCTGAATGTTCTACATCGATGTCCCCAGGCTCCAGGACGGGACCCTGGGCTACCTCCTGCCCATTGTGCAGCCAGGTGGAGGTGACAGGGGCTGAGCCCACCTGCACTGAGCAGTGCAGGGTCACGGGGTCACCTGTGTGCACCTGGTGTGCCGGGGCACTGGGGGTGATGGTGCCATTGGCCATGGGCACTGTGGGGACACAGATGGGGCTGGCACCTGGCAAAGTGGGATGAGGGTGCCATGGGTCGGGTGATTGCCAGCCCAAGAGTCCCGCTCACCCAGGACGGTGTTATTCAGGGGGACACTCTCAGCCACACTGTCCCCATCACTGACCCGGCAGTGGTAGTGGCTGCTGTCATTGTCCCCAATGTGCTGCAGCTCCAGGTGGCGGCCAGTGCCCAGCAGCACCTCCGAGCCCCCCTGGTGCCAGGTGAAGGACAGGGGACCTGTCCCCTCGGCCACTGCACAGCTCAGCACCAGGCAGTCCCCCAGTGCCACCCGGGGGGCTGTGCTGACTGGGACACCCCTGAGAGCTGGACCCCTGCGGAGGGAGGGGACGCCCGGGGACAGTGAAGTACTGGATGGGGAACAGGGAGGGGCCAGGGGACCCCAGTGAGAAAGAGGGGGTGCAGAGCTGAGGGGAGGGGCCTGAAAAGGAACCCCAAGGAATGATGGGGCGTTCAGGGAGGGGACACCTGAAAAGGGGTGGGGGGGCACCACTTGGAGGGGCTGGTGGGGCCTGGGAACCATGGGGGGAGATCAGAGAGGGGTGGGGTTGACCCAGAGATGGGTGAAGGGACCCAGTGAGGGGTGAGGGGACATGAAGGGTGATTCCGGCAGTGATGGGGGGACATGGAAATAGTTTATGGGAAAGATGGGGGTACCCATGTAGGACTGGGGCACCCGGTGAGAGACCTGGGAATGGATGGCAGACCCATGATAGGGGCGGGGGGTCTGGACAGTAATGGGGGTCCCCAGGAAGGGCTGGGGGACCTGGGAGGGCTGTGGGGGCTCCCCGTGCCCATCCCCGTACTCACTGCACACCATGACACGGAGCCGGGAGCTGCTCTTCCGCACGGTCCCCCCTTGGGAGTGCACCTGGCAGTTGTAATTCCCCGAGTGGGAGACCCCGACAGAGGGCACCAGGAGCTGCGGGGACCCCTGTGGGCCCCCCACCAACTGCCCATCCTGGTAGAAGAGGTGCTGGAGGAGGGCTTGGGGCCGCAGGGTGCTGGGGGTGGTGAGGCAGCTGAGATTGAGGGGGAAGTCCTCGGTGGTCTCGGGGGTACCCTCCAGCACCGGGACTGTAAAGAGCTCTGGGAAGGAGAGGGGAGGGGGATTTGTGACCCTGAGTCCCTGGGGAGGGGCTGTGGGGGTGCTGAGGTGTGAGCTGTGGGGGTGCTCACCGTGCACTGTTGCTGTCACCGGCGTCGACACCTGCCACTCTTCTGATGATCCCCCGGAGTTCACCCAGCCCCAGCAGTGGTAGTGGCCGCTGTGGTTCAGCTGCAGAGGGGACAGGGACAGCTCGGTCCCACCGAGGGACCTCCTCACCTCCTCGTTCCCACAGTAGAATCGCACCGAGGTGACCGACATGTCCTGCCTGACCCACCAGCGCAGTGTCACCATGTCCCCTTCCAGCAGCAGCTCTGCAGGCACCTGCAGCAACAAGGGGCCTGTGGGACAAGGGGGTCCTGTCATACCAGGCGGGTCCCGTTTTCATTGGGATCCCCCATTGGGTCAGACCCAGAGCACAAGGGAGCCCCAATTCTTCAAAGAGGATCCCCTCACACTGATATGCTCTGGGATGTCCCCAAAAGAGGGGAAGGACTCTTGTCCCACCCGGAGGTGACCTATGAAGTGGAGCCCACCCCGAGCCCTCAGTGTCCCCGCAGGTGCCAGGTTTGGGACACCCAAACCCCACTCACCATTTAAGACTCTGACAGGGGAACTGCGCCTGGTCTGTCGGGTCTGTCACACGTGTAGTTGCCACTCTCAGTGATAAGGAAGTGGTCACGTTGCTCCTGCTCCCATCGCTGCCCATCCTTGTACCAGGTGGTGGCACCTGTGGTTCCCAAGCCCTGGCAGGTCAGTGTCACCCGGTTCCACAGCACCACCAGCATCCAGGGGGGCTGAACATGGAGCTGGGTGGTCTGGGCACCTGCAGGTGACAAGGGACACCAGCCTGCCAGGGCCACCATAGGGCTGGGGGCAGCAGGGTGGGGACATGGCATCCCCTGAGGACTCAACAGTGAGGCTGAAGGTCTGGGCTGGAAGGGAGAAGGGACAGGGCTGGGTGAGGGTGGCACGAGTTGGGGGGTCCCATGTCGGGCTGTCCAGAGCACCCAGTTCCAGTGCTCCCAGTACCCCCATTCTCTCCCCCAGTGCCAGGGGGCACAGGACCCTTGTCCCTCCCATTGCACCCAAAACGCAGCTTTTTGATTAAACCGGGAGAAATGGTTTTTGTCTGTTCAGCTTTGCCAGGTCAGCTTGGATGGAGGAGGGTCCCGGTCAGGTTGTTAAGCAGATGGGTGTGGGATTTGCAGAACTTCTGGGGCTCTCTCACTCCTTTGGGGACAGGGACAAAATGGTCAATTGGGGCATTTCCGGACTGGTTCCCTCGCAGCTGCCCCGCACAGGGGAAGGAGCTGTCGCTCCCTGTTTGTCCCCTCTCGGTGACACCGGCCAAGGGCTTGGGGACCTGTGGCGGTGCCGCCCCATGGCCACGGGCACCAATCCCGTGGCTGCCGAACCCCTCGGGCCGAGCTGGAGCCCCGGGATGGAGCCGGTGGTGGACAGGGATGTCCCTAAATCCCACCCCAAAGCCCACCCCAGCCCCAGCCCCAGCCCTTCCCAGTGTTCCCCGGTGCCCAACGCCCCGCACCCGGCACTCCCCGAGCGGCGTCTGAGCCCCGGAGCTGCTGCAGGGCCTCTGCCGGGCCCAGCCCTGGGGCAGGCAGGGGGCGCCGGGACGGAGGTGCCGGGAGGGCCGAGGGAGCAGGGAGCCCCGGGAGGAGCCCCTGGCATTGTGGGAGCTGAGTCCTGCCCTAGGGTTACTGTCGCAGCTGCCATCATGCTGCCAGGGCCGGGACTGTCCAGGCTGCAGGCACCGACGGTGGCCATGTGTCCCCAGCGGCTGTGACAGCGTGTCCCAGACCACTGTCGCCGTGTGTTGGGACCGGCTGTCGCCACGGCAACGGGACCAACAGCTCCGGGCACTGGCGGGGCACCCTGGAACAGGCAGGGGGAGTGGGCAGGGGCTGGGGCCGCCCAGTGTTGGGAAGGGCAAATCCACGGGATGGCAGAGATGGAATTGCGGCAGCTGAGAGGAGCCCGAGGCTGCGAGAGGAACACCCCTGCAGGGAGGAGGGAGGAGCACTCTGTTGTGTTCCCCACACGATGATGTCACAAAGGCCCTGTGGGTGTTCCAGAGACTCCCGTTTTTCCAGGGCAGTTTGGATCAGGCCATGGCACAGAGTGGGGTGTCAGAGACAGGAAAGGTTTGATGTCTGGAGACATTTTGGAACACCTGTGTGTGGCAGTAGTGGGTCAGGCCTTGCTTTTGATGAGACAAGGCCCTGTCTGTAAATCAGTCTGTCAGCCATGGCCCACTGGGGATAGTGTGACACTCTGCCAAACCCAGCTCCTGAGGGGCTGGGTGACCAGAAGTCCCATCTGGATGACGGCCCTTGGTGGCCCAAGGGCTTCAAAGGCAGAGCATGAGGTGGCCCTGTGTCTGTCTGTGTCTTCTCTTGGAGTGTCTGTCCCATCCATGCTGGAACCCAGGAGTTGGCAACTGTCTTGGTTTAAAAGACAAATGTCTGCCAGGGAAAGCGGGAAGCTTCTTGGATTGGAATGGAGATCCATGCCTAAAAATTATTATAATTCCAAAAATGAAGGGGTTTCCAGAAAAAAAATGTGTTAAAGTGTATAACAGCTCTATACCAGAAAATTTTTGGAAGAGAACAGAACAACAAGACAACAACAGAACTTTCCCACCTGCTCAGGGATGGTTTTTCATCTTTGGTGCAGTTTGGCCACATCCGCTAGGGGGCGCAGAAGAGATCACACTCAGCCAGCAGGGGGTGCTGCAGGGAGCACTCCAGGCCAGCAGGGGGCGCTCCGGTGCCAGCTCGATCCCCTCAAGGCTGATGGCGGCCCCAGCCACAGGGTAGGAGGGGAAATCGCTCCTTTTGCAAACTCATGGCCACCAATCGGTCCCAGCACCACCACCGGCCGCGGGCAGAAGCGGCCAAGGCAGCAGGCTGGATCATAATGCTGAGTGGCAGTGTAGCAGTGTCCTGGGCCCAGGCACACACCCGGTGCAGCACATGCTACCGCTCTACCTGATCCTGAATAGAGGGAAGGCAGCACCAACTGTCCAGCCAAGTTTGGGGTCACAACAGCACCTTCGTGGCTTTATACCACAATTCCTGAAAACCCTCAGCCTTTCCCTCCCTTTTCCTCCTTCAGCTCTGGCACAGCAGCTTTGGGAATGTTGAATTCCCCTGGGATGGTGAGGACAGCAGGTGCTTGGTACTGCCAGGGCTCCTCAGGGGGCTCAGGCCCATGTTTGGAGTTCCTGCTCTTCCTGGGCCACTGCTGGTCCTGACACAGCAGCGTCAGGGAGAGGAGGAGGAGGAGGAGGAGGAGACCAGAGCCACAGCCCCAAGAGCTCTGCAGCTGCAGCTGGACCAGAGAGACATCCTGGGCCAGGAGCAGTATCCTGGGAGTCAAAATGGGGTGAAATTGGAGCTGGCTGGGCCAATGCTGCTCTCGGTGTTGCAGAGCCTTAACGAGGTGTTGTAATTAAGGCTAAGGTTCCTAAAGTTCAGCTGTGCTCCTAAACCGTCCCTGTGCACACATGCATCTGCTGCCTCTCCGAGAGATTTCACGCTACACAATGTCACACTAGACATATTTTGGGCGATAGGTGCCCCCAGCTCTGCCCACTAGGAGTTATTTTGGCTGCCGGGAAGGCTTTCTGGTGGTTTTTGCTGGTGTTGGGGATGATTCAGTGCCTGTGCCATGTGGCCGGTGCTTCACGCTGGCTGGCCAGGAAGGCCGAGCTGGAGCAGCGGCTGAGGCGGGAGCAGCTGGAGCACGTGGCCACAGGAACAGCACCTGGCCATGCAGGTGGAGCAGGAGCGCCGGGAATTGTGCAGGGTGCTCAGGTGAGGCCCATGGGGCTGGGGCCTATTGGGGCACCACTTGCCATTCGTGCTGCCCCGAGATTTTGGGACAGAGCGGTGATACCTATCTACCTCCAAAACCCCCTCAGGGCTCGGGCACAGCCTCACAGGCTGTACTGGACCAGGCCTTGGGGAATATTCGGGCGCTCCTGGGCTTGTTCCCGACAAAGGCCAGCGCTGCGGGAGCGGTCGGCACATCCCGAAGGATCAGCCCTGGGCTGCTGGAGCCCGAGTGCTGCGGGCAAGGACAGCGGGAGGGAGCTGGGCCCCGCTCAGGCGGCGCCGCCTGAGGAAGGTCTCATCCTGCAGGAGCTCAGGAGCCTCTGCCGGTGCCAGCCCTGCAGCTGTCGGGGGGCACGGCTGGAGGGGCCAGGGAGCACCGGCTGGGAGGGGTAGGGATGGAATGACCGGGACCCCAGTGGGGAGCCCCGAGGGTGGAGGGACCGAAATGGCCCAGGGGAGACCCCGGTACGGCGGGAGAGCAGAGACCCTGGGCTGGGCTCTGTGGAAAGGAGGGACCGGTAGGGTGGTCCCAGAGCACTGGGAAGGGCCCAGCTGCCATCGCGCTGCAGGTGCCGGGACTGTCACGGGCTGTCTGAACCGACTGTGACAGTGTATCCGAAGCCACTGTCATGATGTGTCAGGACCGACCGTTGCCAGGGTAACGCCCCCAGAGCTCCGGGCACTCAGCGGCTACCCTGGAATGAGCAGGGCAGAGCCCTGTCTATTCCCAGTGCCCTGTGCAGGTGAGGAGGGCAGGGGTGGAGCAGGTTTGGGGACCCCTGGAATCCACACAGGGTCACTCCCTACAGCCCCACCACAGCCATGGGGCAGAGCCACTGCTCAGTATTTCCACACTTTTCCCTCTCCTCTTGCAGCCGCAGCCACATGGTTCATTTTGCCACATCTCTATCCCACTGTTCCTGTCCCCACATCCCAGTTCTCCTGGGAACATCACAACTGCTCTGTGATTTCATACACAGCTGCCCTGTGATGTCACAAACCACTCCGTGATATCACAATCTGCTTGGTGATGACAGAGGCTGCTCTGTGATTTTGAAACCCATAGTGAGGTGTTACAACCAACTCTGATGTCCCACCCTGCTCTGTGATGTCACAGCATGCTCTATGATGTCACACCCCATTCTGTGATGTCACACATTTCCCTTCTATGGTATCAGTCTGCCCCAGGAATCCTTGGCACTGATTCTCTCAGGAGAGGGGATTTCATTAGCCCCAAGGGCATCGTTGGGCTTTGGCAGAGCTGCTGTGGAGACAGAGGCAATTCCACAGCTCAATCTCTGCCCTGGGCTCTCCCAGGACCCTTCTGATGTAGGGCTGCAGAGAGTACAGGAACAACTTCTCTTGCAAAGGGTAGACATACCATAAAATTTTGGCTGGGGGTGAGGGGCTGGGCTCAGCTCCTGTCTCTCTCTTGCTCCTGGCACCGGAGGTGGGACAGTGCTGCTCTTGCTTTGGGGACAATTGGCTGCCACCGCCGAGTTCCACCCTTCACTGCTTCCCCTACCATGAGTGAGGCTTTGTGCATAAGAGCAGCCCTTGAACTGGGACCTTTTCAACTCCCAATCTCACTGGAAAGGACCCTCACCATATACTCAGGTGCCTCAGGGGAGAACCCAGCACCCAGAGCCCCTTGCCCTTCCCAGAGGTTGCGTCTCCTGGCTGCGTGCAGCAGCTGTTTGCAGGAGCCCGGCTGTGGCTGCCCAGCTCCGCTGTTTTCTGCTGCTGCTTCGGGCTTTTTGATACACTTGAACCTGACACCCCGTGTCCCACCTGAGCCCCACAGCTCTTGCTACAGCTTCAAAGTTTTTGTTACACTTCCTTTGCCACCCTGGGGTGTGCATCCCCACACCATTCCAGCTGCCAGTCCAAGGGTTCCTGCTGCAGCCCATTTTGCCATCCAGAGTGACACCGTTCCTGGCTGCCCCCCAGCCCTGTCAGTGAGGGAAGGAAGCTTCTCTCTCTCTCCCGCCGGCTGAGTCTCCATTAACCATGGAGAGAGACAGCCGACCTGGTGCCACAGCGCCCCCTGCAGCCGCGGGGGAATCATCGCACCTGTCCTGCCTGGCTGGGAGCCACCAGCGCCCCTGCTGGCTGTGCCCAGAACTGCACCGCCGGGGAAGTGCCTGCAGCCCAGAGAGGGCTGGGACTGGGCTTGTGCTTTTGTTTGTTGTTGCTGCCGGTGTTGTTGTTTGTTTGTCTTGTTATAGATATTCTAGTAAAGAACTGTTACTCCTGGTCCCATATCTTTGCCTGGAAACCCCGGAATTTCAAAGTTATAATATTTTGGAGGGAAGATGGTCATATTTTCCATTCCAAGGGAGGTTCCGGCCTTCCTTGGCAGACACCTTTAAAGCAGGATATTGTCCCTTTTGAAGCAGAGGGTATGGCACCATTTGCCTTGACCTGGAGGGGCGTCCACAGCTCCTGGAACTGACTGGGAACTCAGCTCCACACTGCCATCGCCTATTGTGACTGACCTGGAAAAGGGGGCGGTTCCAGGACACCCACAGTGCCTTTGTGACATCACCATGTGTGGAACATGGCAGAGGAGAGGTTTGGGACAGGGAAGAAGAGACTCCAGAGCCTCCTGAAGGCTGCTTTTGCCATCAAAGCAATGAAGATCCACGGCCCTGCCAGGTTCCTCTGGGTGAGCAAACATGCTGGCAGAAATATCCTGGGTTTTTTCCTTTCTTAGGGGCTTTTCCTGGAAATTGCTCCTTTTGTGACCCTCAGGGATTCTGAACCTTGTTGCTGTTGGTTTTGTTCTCTTGTTGCTGTTTGCAGGAAATTGTTCTTCACTCAGCACTTTGGGATCTTTGCCTTTTGTGCCTCCACTGGCAGGGGGAGGGGCAGCAGCCCCTAGTTTTTAGTGTCAGCCCAGAATTGGAGAATCCCATTCCTAAATCCTGACAGAGCGAAACAAAGAAACACCATTTCTGCCAGTTGAACCAAAAGTCTGCATTTTGGTGCCAATAACAGGGAAACGAGTCCTGTGTTCCCCTGGCACTGTGAGGAGAGATGAGGAGCTATGGATGTATTTGGAGTGCTGAGAGGGGGATTGCAGAGGCACTGGGAGTACAGGGGTACTGGGAGATGGAATGATGTCTTGGGTTGGGAAGACAGGCATCTGCCAGGGAAAGCTGGAGTTTCCCTTGGAATGGAGAATGTAAATCACGAAGGCACAAAATACAGTATAAGAACTCGGACTCAAACCCCAGCAAATCATGGAACAGTGCGAGATAGCAACCCTGCTGTCAGTCGACTGTTTCACCCAACATTCGAATGTTGTTCCCTGTGGCTGTCCCAGATAGATTTAAAATGGAAAAATAAAACTTATTATTTTTCTGTCCGATTAGCTAGTTGATCATTTATAACAATAGGTATGATTCGTGCTGACAAAATTGAAGCAGTAATCAATATTTTAATATAACAAAAAAATAGTAGTTAAAAGTACAATGCCAAGGGGAGGGGGGGAGTTCCCCCCCTTCTCCTGCAGATGTTCAGTAAAGAGTAGACAAAAGGAAGGGACTAAGATAAGACCAGCTAAATTTATCTGGGAGACAGGAGAATTTGGGGGAACTCCAGGAAAATTGTTAATTAGATGAGATTAATTGCCTTAATGTTCAAACATGGTACTCGCTTATATAATACCATTTTAATACACATTTGTAATTAGAAAGGTTATTAAAAGGACACGCGAGGAAGATGAGAAGCCTTACTCAGATGACCATCAAATGTGGGGAGACCCCCTAAAAGGGGATGGTGGAGCATGCGTAGTAAAGGCGGTGATGAGGGCAGTGATGTAGATTTTACGAATTGAAAATAGGAGGAGATGGGTGGCCACACACAAAATAAAAGGGTTAATTTGGGACATCTTGTTGGTACGTCAGGCAGGATTCCAAGTCCTGCTCCGTAGCCCAGGGTCTATATTTGCTTATGCATTATTATTGTTATTATTGGAACCAATGTATTATTTACTATTAGCAAAATTATTGTAAATTTTAAGCTGCTAAAATTAAAATTGCTGCTACATTTAATTTTGTTTGGGGGGGTTTTTTGGATTGGATAATTAGGCAACACATATACTTATAAGGATATAATTTTTTATCTATTAGAAAAATATTAAATTAATTTTCTTAATTAATAATTTTTATTGTTAAAGAAAAATTAATACTTTAAAAAATTATTTCAGATGTCAGTCCTTGAGGGGCGATGTCAGACATGGTTGGGGTAAGGAGCAGGTTGTCCAAACAAAGCCAGCCTGCAAGGGGCTTATTCTTCTCCATGCCCAGACCTCCTAAGGAGACATTCAGCATTAAGATCACTTGGAGAATGCTTCTGTCAGCTCTTCTAAAAACTGAAAATTAAAAAAATGTGCCCTTGATTCGACAAAAAAAGTCAGGTAGTGCACTTTGAAATTTTCCTCCTGAACAGAACTCCAAACTGACTCCAAGCAGCTGCACAAGCCCTGAAGACTCAAAGACAATTGAAGGAGGACAAAGAGTTCCTGAGGGCTTTCTGTATTTTAAGCTGCCCCACAGTGGATTTGGGACCTCATGGAAACAAGAGGCCATTGTGAGCCCGCGGGGCTGTAACATCCCAGAACAGTGAAATATTTGAGGTACCCA
>JANPWX010000509.1:4837-18354 GCA_024734555.1 Trochalopteron elliotii
GCCAGCTGTTAAAACCAGGCGGGGCAGTTTTCTTTATCTCTTCCCATTCTCCCTCCAGGAGGATATCTTCTGTTAATGGGCCATTGAGGCTCACTGCATGGCCGATAAGATACATCATCCCATTGTGAGATGCTCCACTCAGGGGAGGAGCCAAGCATTCCTACCTGGATATAATATGGGATTTGGCACACCACAGTCAGCCTTCTTCTACTGGATTCCCAGAGGAAGACTGTTGCCCTAAGTTTTCTTGCCTTGTGAGTGTTTGCAATTTTGTAGTGGAGATTCTCACGCAGCTTCATGTAAACTATATATATATTTAGAATGATCTACTTTGTTTACATATTTCTCCTCTGAGATATGATTGATGGTGATGTTCACTTACAAGGTCAGAGAGGTGGCAACCTGTGTAGCCAATCTTTTGCCTTCTGTAAAAAGTGTATATAAATGGAGTCAGAAATATTAAAATAGAACTTTCCTGCCTGACTTTCTGCTGTCTGCCTCGTCCTTTGTGTGTCCGATATTGCGACAGAAGACCAGACCCTTCTACACCACCACTGGACATTCAGAAGAAAACCACATCCTTCTACAGGATCATTGCTTCAACAGAAGCACCAGATCTGTCACTCCAGGAGGACTGCAGCCACCATTTAATCGCACTGCTACCAACACCCTGACCAACAGGGTCTCAGGATGTATTCTGACTGTCAGTGTTTTTGTTCTACTGCATTTTATTGAATTTTCCTATTAAGTTGTAGTTCTGACTTGGTGATACAGTCTGCGTGGTGGCCAGTGTGTTATAAGCCCCATGAAGATGTATCAAGTTCTGAGGGCTGACCTGCAACCTCCCATAAATGGCTTAGAATAATTGCAAGACCGCTCATTGGGTGTGTTTTGAAAAGCAAAAGGTTTTAATTAAAATAGAAAATAACAATACAAAACAAAAGCAAAAGCCACGCACAGATGCAGGGAATCCCCTTCACACCTGGCTAAGACACCCAAAAGCACTGAGCACCTCTGTGCTCTTTCTTATGTACTCAATGACTTAGGAGGGTCTCCGGGCTTGCTGCCCAATAGAAACAGCTACAAGTTTTGAGGTACATTTCAAAGATCCAACCAGTACTCCTATGGTGGCCATGGGCCAGTTATGATGAGCGAAGTACAGAAAGTTCTGGTTCTTCTTCCTTAAAAGTCAGGGGTGAAACTGAAACCCCTTTCCTAAAATGGAAACACCCACTTGGTTGTGGGGGTGCACTGCAACATCTCAACCATTTTTAATTATATTACAAAAAAAAAAAAAAAAAAAAAGCAAAAATTGTTACCTTGAAAAAAAATTCTCACTCTTTTTGGTAATTATATTTGTGCCAATAAGGTATTATTGCTTTATAATTTGGTTCTATAACTTAACTGTAGTTTTATGGATTAAATCATATTGTATTTGTTACCCTTTCTTATTTTTCTAGCCAATGATTTCAATTATTATTTTTTTAAGATTAAAATTCAGTCTCTCATTGCTTTGGAACTATAATTTGCTTTTTAGTCTTGTGAGAGATTTTTTCAAGTGAACTCTTCTTCATATAGAACAGGAACTAACAGAACTTTTAAAAACTTTTTAACATAGTATTTGAAAACAAGAAAATAACATTAACATGACAGCAGTAACTTATAAAACTTTTTCAGTGCAAAGAATGTTTTGTTGAGTAATCTTTAACTAGTGCAAATTTCACAAAAACTCAGTCTCTGCTTTAAAAATGCCCCCACATCCATACTGCTGGGTGATGTCAAAGTGCTGAATTCCTTTTGAAGCCACGGTCTGTGGTCACTCAATGTCCTTTGCGTGTTCTTCTTCAGGCGTGTTCTGCTGTTCTTTCCTCTACTAGTTTGTAACTTGACATCTTTTGCAGGAACTCACTCAGAGTCTGCACATGTGGAAACACACAAACCCTCTCCCCATGCCACAAAGGACAGGCTCCAAAATTTGTCCTGTTTCCGGATTTTTTATGAAGATGAGAGATTAAAAATCATATAGCTTTGTTTAGCCTTTCTGTGTGGATGCTGACAGCCTTGTCAAAGATCAGGCAGCAGCAGAGCCTGTGGGAAAGCTTGCTTGGCACACATTGGTCTGGGAAAGCTGTGAGAAAGAATTATTAACAATCTCTGCACCTGCTGTTTCCAACTTTCTGTTTACTTGCAAAGTATTTACGATGGGTGTTGTTCCTGAGCAGCCAGTGACAGTGAGGTGTTGGTTTGAGGACCAATCATATCTTGGTTCTCTCGGAACTGTCTATAAAAGTATGTGCTGTTAATAAAGGCATTGATTTTGCTATTGAGAAAATGCTGGAGCCTTGTGTCGTTATTTCAGCCGTTCCTAATACAATAGCAACATCTGGTGACCTTGCTGTGTATTGCAGCCAAGACTGCGAACGGACTGTCTCCCGGCTCTCTCTGCCGAGAGAAGCATTGCAGTTTTTCCCAGAGTCTTCCTAGAGAGAGCTGGTCTTTACAACCATGGGGTAGCGGACCTAGCCTGAGAGCTGGTCTGGGATGGCTCCCAGTGTAGCTTGATCTTACGACCTAGGGTAAGCCTCTGCTTTTTCGGGCTGTTGGGGATAAACGTTTTCCAAATATGGGGAACCGTGGTTCTTACAGAAGAACAGATCGTCTCTTCTGTGTGGAAAGGACGCATTACCGCGCATGGGAATTGCTGTATCGGATTGTTCCCTGAGCGTCCTGTTCCACTGGGCAAAGACCCGTTTTCAGACCGTCTCCAGTCGGGACGCTTGGCAGTCGCTAGGAGACTGATTATGGTACGAGATTGCTAACGGAGATAAGGACGCATTTGACCTGGGAGTCATATGGAGCATTCTCTTTAAAGCGTTACAAGAGTGGCCACCGGGGGAGGGTGATGCGGAAGTGGAAGATTTGGAGGTTGTGGGTGCTCTTTCTATAGACACTGGAACGCGAGAAGGTGGCGGGGTTGAAGGCGCTGCAGACAGCGTCCCTTCAGCTTGGCCAGGACCCTTGGGGAACACGGGAATTGCTCGTATAACCTAGCCCTCGCCGCGAGATTACGTTCCTCCGAAGTATCCCTCCCCTCGGGATTCCCTCGGGATTTTCTGTTTCACTTGTGGAACAGCTCGCGAAAATTTCATTGACAGAGCGGCAGCTGGAAATCAGCGACCGTCTCCTCCCTTTGCGCCCCCGCGCACCCCGCACCTCCTCTCTTTGCATGGCAAGTAATCCCCGACTCATCTCCGTGCAGGCTGCTGACACTGCTGCAGCCGCTGCCCCCTCAGCCCCCCCGCTTCCATCTGCGGAGCTCCGCATGCGTCTGCACCGCCTCCTCTCCCTGCCGAATGCGGAATTCCTGGCACCATGCCTCCCGTTGTTTCGACGGGGCCACCTCAGCGCTTCCAGCCCGCCCGCCCTCCTCTGCTCCCTTCAGACCGTCCTGTGTGCCGTTGCCCCGGGATACGGACGGTGACACTGATGACGACTGACAGCTCAGCCCGCAGCAGAGGGTGGCCCGGCAGCTGACCACCGGCACCGATGAGCTGCGGGATCGCTTCAGAGCCACCTGTTGGACGCTCCCACCCTGTCAAGGGACCGCGCGTCCAAAGCACCCCGGACGTTTTTGGAAACTGGTCAAAATGCGAGCTCTGGAAATGGGAAATTGGGACTTATTAGAGAGGATGGGGATGCCCAAGAACGGGATTATCAGCACCATAGATGCGGGGGGAGGGAGACGGAGGCCAAGCGGTTGTTCCAGCCTCTGACAAGGCTGTGCAGGCAGATCAGGAGGTCAGTGGGACACCACATGGAGGTGTCCAAGCCTATCCTGTGTTCAAGGCTGCTGAGAACACGGGACAAGTTGACAGGCATGATGTCATAGCATGGAAAGTTTTACAGGATTTGCAAGATAAAGTGGCAAGATATGGGCTTGGCTCTTAGGAAGTTATCAGGGTGTTAGACACTGATCTGCTTGCTCCATTTCATATTAAACATCTGGGTCAAGTGTTGTTCCAACCTGTGCAATTCAGGGTTTTTGAGGACAACTGGAGGCAGATGGCTGATAGGGCTGCAGCGGATAACATGCACTTGCCTCCGAATGATCCCAGATATGCTGTTAAGAGAATAGATGCTCTTCTGGGAACTGGTGACTTTTCTAATCCTGATGTTCAGGTTCGTTGGGACCCTCGGATTCTCAAGCAGGGTCAAAAGATAGGCATTGGGGCACTGTTAAAGACTATAGAGACATCTGCTCCCAAGCTATGATATGTGAAAATAACACAAGGAATAAAGGAACCATTTCTGCCTGTTGTTGAGAAAATAGCAGCAGCCTTGGAGAAACAGGTTGAGGATGATAACTTGAGACAGATTTTATGTAGACAATCAGGAAAGGATAATGCCAATGACGACTGTAGAAAAATCATAGAGGCTCTTCCAGGGGACCCAACTTTAACAGATAGGGTCCAAGCATGCCCTAAAGTGGGTTCTGTAGACCACAGGATGTCTGCTTTGGCTGCTGCTCTATAGCCAGCACAGGCAGGCTGTGGGAGTGGACCACAGAGACATGGGAACACTGAGCACAAACAGAAACATGTAAAACAGAAGCAAAAAGGAAATAAGGGCACTTTCTTATGTGCTAGATACACAAAGCCAGGTCATTATGCAAACCAGTGTAGCTCTAGATAACATGCCAATGGTCAGCCTTTGGCAGGCTCAGGAAACGGGGGGAGGAACGCAAAGGGGAACTGCAATACAAGTAATTCCCCAGGGCATGGTGCCAGCACAGGCTTACTCAGCCAGTTTAGGGGTAGTACCCACAGAGCAGCTGGGGTGGATGTCCACACCACAGCAACAGTCATTTTAGACTCTTGTTGTGTATATAAGGTTCCCCTGGTTGCATTCGCCCTTTTAGGTCAAGGATTGAGTCCACTGCTTGTGGGGAGATCTAGTGCAACCCTTCAAAGGATCTTTGTGCATCCAGGACTCGCTGATGCTGATTTTACAGACCTTATGTCACTGCAGTTCCACTCAACCTCTGGGGGCGGGATGTATTGTCAGCCCTGGGGGGTATGGATTGGGACACATTTTTGAAGGGGGCCACTGTGCTGAAGGGTGTACAGTATCCTACGCTGCCTTTGCAGTGGCTAGTAAACAGACACATCTGGGAAAATCAGTGGTCCCTGGCAAAAGAAAAGTTGGTCTCCCTTCATGAATTGGTTCAGGAACAATTGTGACAGGGACACATTCTGTCTTCTACTAGTTCCTGGAATACTCCTGTCTTTGTAATTAAGAAAAAATCTGGGAAATGGAGGCTGTTACAGGACCTCTGGAGAATTAATGCAGTGATGGGAAGCATGGGGGCATTGCAGCCTGGTATGCCCTCACCCACCATGCTCCCTACAGGGTGGACCATTTTGATAATTGATTTGAAGGATTGTTTTTTCACAATTCCTTTGCATTCTAATGACAAGCCAAAATTTGCCTTTACTGTGCCTACAATCAATAATGCTGAGCTTGTGCAGAGGTATCAATGGAAGGTTTTGCCTCAGGGCTGTAAAAACAGCCCAACCATTTGTCAATGGTATATGGCTCAGGCCTTGTCCAGAGTCTGCGAGCAGTTTCCTGATGCATACTGCTATCATTATATGGATGATATCCTGGTGGCAGCTTCCACCCAGGATGAGCTGTTGCGGATACAGCCTTAGCTGTTCACTGCTCTGCATTCTTATAGCCTGCAGGTGGCTCCAGGGAAGGTTCAACAGCATCCTCCTCGGAAGTATTTAGGAGCCAAAATTTTGGATAGAACCATTCCACACCAAGAGGTGCAATTCATGGATTCTATTAAGACTATGAATGATGCCCAGAAATTGCTGGGTACCATAATTTGGTCATATCCTTACTTGGGACTAACCATGGCACAATTGTCCCCACTGTTTAACACTTTAAAGGGGGACCCCGATCTGAATTCACCTTGGAAATTGACTCCGGAGGCACGAGGAGCACTGGAGGAAGTCAAATAAGCTATTTCTGCTTCTCAGGTTTATCGAGTAGATCCCTCCATTGATATCACTGTTTTCTTTAACTGTGGAGGCTGTTAAGCCAGACAGTGTTCCCCTACAGAGAAACCAGACAATAATATAAACATGTCCCCTTAGAAAGAGAGCAGTTAGGCCAGACAGAATATAAGCACAGCCCCCTAAAGGAGAAACCCTGGAAAACAGCTCTCTATGTCATGGTGAAGAAATGTGTTAATCAGTTATACCCCACTGGCTTTTTTTTACCCCAGCTGATTGGTCTGCTTTGGATCCTTCCTCTGATTGGTTCCTTTCCCCATTGGCCAAGTTGTGAAACCCCACCCCTAGCTACCCTACATAATCCCTCTCCCCGGGACCAGGGGTTCTCTTTCCCTGTGGACTTTGTGGAATAAAGAATCTTTCCTGGAGATTGGAAAGACCCCGTCCTGCTTTTACTCATGCGTCACCCGGGGTGGCAAACATGGCTCTGCTGCTCAGGCAGCCTCACAAACAGCAAATCACTGCACTTCATAGTGCACCTAAAAGGCTGACCACTTTGCACCCAAGGGTGCACAAAGAGCTGAATCACTCACAATCACACAATCGCAGCCTGAGAGTGCCTGTGCCTCCATCAATCTAGGTGTCTTTTCAAAGACGCTTCTAGCAAGGAAGGTTGCAGCACCTTAACCACTGGACCGCGACAATTACCAATCCAGATTCTCATCCTACAGGTATCATTGGCCAATGGAATGAACAATGGTCTGATCCCTTGAACATCTTGGAATGGGTCTTTTTGTCCCATCAAGCAAAACAGACAGTACCCATGTTGTTTGAACTGATAGCTCATTTGATAATCAAATGCTGTCAACGGTGTTTGCAATTAATGGAAGCTGATCCTGCAAAAATTATTCTTCCAGTATGGCAGGAACACTTTGAATGGAGCTTTGTTAACAGTGCTTCCTTGCAAAGTGCGCTGCAAAATTTTCAGGGCAGATTGCTTATCATTTGCACAGTCATAAATTATTGAAATTGGCAAAATGAACTGATTTGTCTTTGTGGCCAAAAGTAGTCGGGTGCCGGTGCAAGGACCCACCATCTTCACTGATGGTTCAGGAAAAACAGGAAAAGCCATTGTTACTTGGAAGGATGAATCTGAGTGGCAAGTGCTAGAAGGCCACAAGTCAGGCTCAGCTCAGTTGGTTGAATTGAGGGCTGTTGCCATGGCATTCCAGTGATTTTCTCAAGTACCCCTGAACTTGGTCACTGACTCTGCTTATGTAGCAGACATAACCAAATGTTTGGATTGTTCATGTCTGAAAGAAGTAAAAAATGCGGCTTTATTTCAGTTGTTGAATACTTTGTGGTATGCAATTCAGGCCCGAATTCAGCCATATTACATCCTGAGTCACACCAATTTACCAGGTTTCATAACAGAAGGTAATGCCAGGGCTGACAGGTTGGCTAAACCTGTTGCGGGTAGCACCTCAGCCTCATAAAATTGTGCAGGCCAAAGCGTCGCACGATTTTTTCCATCAAAGTGCACATACTCTACAGGAGCAATTTCAGTTGATGCAAACTGTCTTGGGTTTTGTAACAAAAAAAATTAAAAAAAAGAAAAAAAAAGAAAAAAAAGTTTATTCTATTCCATCTGCTGAAACCTGGTTGGGGAAGAGTTTGATTTTTTTATTTCTTTATCTGTTGTAAGTCCAAGAGGGAGGGGGTAACTGCCTTTCTAATAACAAGCCAGCTGTTAAAACTGGGTAGGGCATTGTTTCTTATCTCTTTCCACCCGCCTTCGGGGATATCTTCTGTAATGGGCCATTAAAGCTTATCACCCTAGTCCCTCCCATTACCTCCATGGGGATATCTTCTGTTAATGGACCATTAAAGCTCACCAATGACATGACACATTACATCATCCTATTGTGAGATCCTCTACTCAGGGAAGAAGAGCCAAGCCATTTCCACCTAGATAAAAAGGAGGCATAAGTGTCACCAGGCAGCCAGTGTTCCCACAGGACTTTCAAAGGAAAACTGGACCCCTGTTTCTCTACAGGATCATCTCTACTTCCAACAGGACCACATCTGCCACTCCAGGAGGGCTTACTTTTGGACTGTTTTCCAACACCCTGACCAACAGGGCGTCAGGTTGTATTCTGACTCTGTCAGTGGTCTTTTGTATTATTGCTTTTATTTTATTTTACTTTTTTTTTCTCTTCCTATTAAATTGCATTTCTGACTTGGAGCGTCTCACTGGTTTTGCTTTCAAACCACTACACCAACTCAGGCTTGTGACATTGTCAGTTCTTGCACTGACTGTCACAGACTTGCTGTACCTTTACGAGTGGTGGTAAACCCCAGAGGCTTAAAAGCCTTGCAGCTCTGGCAAACGGATGTCACTCATATTGCTGAATTTGGCTGAGTTAAGTATGTGCACGTGTCTATTGACATCATCTCCTCTGCCATGTGTGCATCTGCTCATACTGGAGAAAAGGGTTGCAATGTTATTGTCCATTTGAGGCTAGCTTTTGCAATTTTAGGTATACCTTCTTCTCTGAAAACCGATAATGGTCCCACCTACATCTCGCAGAAGACGTGGCAGTTTTTACAATTGTGGGGATTACTGCACAAATTTGGTATTTCACATTCATTGGTCAAGCTATTGTTGAACGTGCTCATGATGCTTTAAAGTGTGTTCTGGAAAAACAAAAAAGGGGAATGCTTGGAGAAACCCCACACAGTCAATTGGAAAAGGCTCTACGATTAATCATCTTACAGTACCACAAAACTCGAACAATCCTGTCATCCTGAATCACTTTCTCTTGTTGCAGTCTTCAGGCGAGACGCACCTGCCTCGAGCAAAGTCTGGGTACGGGATCTAACCACTAGCAAGTGGGAGAGCCCGTGTGAGCTTGGGGTCATGGGTATGCACGTGTTTCCGCAGAAACTGGGGTACGGTGGATACCTGCAAGGTGTGTTCACCCTGACTTGCAGCATCAAAAGCAGAATGTGACTAACAGGCAACCTTCAAATGATCATCTGGATGCCGATCATCAATCGGATGGTCCTTCTACGAGTAGAGAAGGAGCATCCTTTCTTCTTTTGCTTCTGGAGTAGTGAGTGTTGACAAGTTAGACTGCCAGTTCTTCAAGCAGACTAACGAAGTTTTGTTTACTGTATTAGAATTAGTAACAGACTCCTTGCAAGAAGGAACAGCACAATTTGATATTGGTGCATCAAGAATTTGATGGCATGTGCTAGAGGATCTCCCTGATTGTTCTGTGTCTGATTGAAGTTCTGTCTAGTAACCAGCAAATTACTAAAGGGACCTCTTGTGCCGTGTTTGTTCTCTTTCCTGTGAAGGGTCCTGCAGGAGATTACAAATGCTGCCTTCCGCCTTAAAACAAAAAGGGGGAACTGTGGATGCTGACAGACTTGTCAAAGATCAGGCAGCAGCAGAGCCTGGGAAAGCTTGCTTTGCCACACATTGGTCTGGGAAAGCTGTGAGAAAGAATTATTAACAATCTCTGCACCTGCTGTTTCCAACTTTCTGTTTACTTCCAAGATATTTACAATGGGTGTTGTTCCTGAGGAGCCAATGATGGTGAGGTGTTGGTTTGAGGACCAATCCTCTTGGTTCTCTCGGAACTGTCTATAAAAGTATGTGCTGTTAATAAAGGCATTGATTTTGCTATTGAGAAGACTTTGGAGCTTTGCATCATTATTTCAGACGTCCCTAATACAATAGCAACATTTCTATAGTACATAACATCTCTACATACTCCCCTATTTTTATCTTTCAAGGAGTGTTTTTAGTTGTTTGTGTGCTTTTTCTACAATAGACTGGCTCTTGGATGAATTAGTTACATGTGTGGTAAATGTAATGTCTCATATGTTGAAAAATTTGTGCAATTTTTGAGAACTGTATGTTTAGGATTGAGAAATCTTGCAAGAAATCTTTTTTTCCTTTCTTGTTTTTTCCTTTTATGTGCTGAGGCAGAAATTGCTTTAAAAATGTGTGGATAGAAAGAAATATGTGTTTGAATTCTTTAAATTATTAGTACTGTGTGACATTTGTCTGCTTTTAACTTTGGGGGTTTAACCTCTGTTTTTATGGTATAGTCTGTACCTTTTGGCAGTCTGGATATGATTGTATTATTGCTTTAGCTTGATTTTGAGATATGTGAAGCATTTTTTCAAGTGCTGGTGTATTTGATGAAAGAACTCATGGCTTATTTAAGCCTATTTAATTTAATACTTGATGTAATATGTGTGAAGAAGTAAAGTTGCTGTTGAGAAGAAACTCAAAGTTAAAGTTGCTCAAAGTTAATTCAACTTAAAGTTGCTGTTTTTTCATTGGTCACTAGAAATTTTTTTTTGAGCAGAGATCCTTTTGCTTTTTCTAGTAAACCTGTAATATAAGAAGAATTTGTTAAAAGGAAATACAAATTTAAGAAAAAACATGTAGAACAGCTGCTAGCTTCATAATTTGAGTGAGGTTTTTAGACTTTCTTAAAATCTCATTTCTATTTTTTTGCATCTGGATTTTGCTATATGATTACAGGGTTATGAGATTATTCTGAGTTATCTGTAAAAAAAAATTTTTAGGGGGGTTATTTTTTTTTAAGGTTCCTAAATTAATTTCAAAGATGAATTTAATAATTTTATGTTTTAGGGTAATGAATAAAGAATTATTTTTGCAAATTCTATGAGAATAATTTGTAAAACTTTTGAATTTTGAAGTGCAAAATCTTTTCCTGAAAAGGAAAATATTTGGACTCAGCTTTTATAATTAGCTGTGATAAGGATTTTTGGGCAAGTTATTCCAATTTTACTCAATTCACAAAGTAGAAAAACTTATTTTGGAATTATCAGATGGTTCTTTTCTTGAGATTTCACTGGAAATTATTTTAAATATGCTGTGGATTTCTTCTAAAACCACAAATAAAATAAAAAATAGGTTAGGGTTTGCAGTATTTGATTAGATGGCTTGTAGTAATTTTTCTTTTAAAGTATCTAGGACTTTTTTTTGGTTCTTTCTTGTGATGGTTTTAATGCATCCTTATCTTGGATACTGTACATGTTGTATTTTGTCTTGCTGAAATGGCATGGTTAGTTGATGACTTCCTTATAGAGTTTTTTTTATTTTTCTAAAGGTTATCTGTTCTGAGAGTCACTTCTTTTCTTTGCTGCAGCGTTTTTTGGCTGCTGGAGAGCCTGGTAAAAAAGCTGTCTTGGTTTCACTTTGTCCCATTGGTGCCTCGGAGGCGGGGCCAGGGTTGCTCGATTCCACCCGGCCAGAGGCAGCACAGGGCTGGAGCAGGGCTCCCGGCCGCATCTCGCATCGCTGCTGCCTCAGTGCAGGGGCTGGCAGCCGCTGCTTCATGGTCTGCTCCCACCGAGCTCTGCAGCAGCAGGCACGGTCTCTCACTCAGGGCTGGTCTCTGTTTCTCGCTGGGTATGGGAGGTCGAGGGGGAAAGGTCTTCCGTGCCGCTTGTGTTGGCTCCACAGGGCACTTTCAGGAGTGGGCCCTGTGTTGGGGGTGTAATTTCCCATGGCCATCAAAGTCAAGGTGTGTGCCTCCATGCTGAGGGAGGCTGTGACTGGGACTAGGTACAGCCCATAAAAGGGTGTGTCCCGTGGCTGATAGAAGGGGACTCTGACGTGTTGGAGAAGGCATTTTTTGCAAGGCAGGNAACAACCAACGGGATCCTTGTGGATGGAGAACGCAAGGGGTGGTACAGAAAATCTTAACCAATGGGATACACAAAGGGGAGGATACAAAGTCAAAGTACCAATCAGGCACTGAAGAACAGAGAACATTCTGGACAAAAGGGTATGGGCAAACTTTGATAGGTGAGGGGTTGGCATACCTAGGAATTAACAGGGAAGGGTCTGGAACAAAGGGTTGGATTAATCTGATGGGCAGGAGAGATGGTGGGAACACTAAGAGCTAAACCAACTGTGAGGGAAATGGAGGGGAATCAGGAACACACCACAACAAGTGTGAGGAGCAGACTGTTCGTGAGGGTCGGGGGATTACAGCGTACGTTTTTATATTCACTTCTACTTTGGGTTGGAGCTGCTTTTTTTACTTTTGCTCCATTTTTTCCTGCTGCGTTCAGACACCCAGCGGCTGTCTCTTAATTTTTTTCTCTGCGGTTTCAGGTATGTCTTAACATGTCCTGTCTGATGTTACAAAGTCTCAATGTAGATATCTCTTTTTTCTCTGGATTGAGTATCTTTCACCCCACTCTGTCTTAGAAGTCTCATATAAGTTTTTCTGCTAATGTAGTGTTCTGGAGCTGTTTATAGACTCATTTAACAAGTCCTTTAAGCTGTTTTTTCTCAAAATTAAAGTCTTAAATTGCTAACTTATAATCAAAATAAAATGTCTTGTTTGACTACTGAAAAACTGGGTGCCTTTTTCATCCACCAAAGTGGCTTTCCGAGGCTTCTCCAGCTCCCTTGGTTATTTTCTGTCTTCCTCAGAATCACGGCAACTTTCCACCTGCAGTTTCGGCTCTGCCAAAAGGAGGGTCCCTCGTTGTAGAGGAGAATCAGTCCTTGGGACTTCACTTTGTGTTCTAGGATCCAGCTCCGGCTAAGGATCCTTCCCACTGGTACAGGAGCTTGGTGAAACACCCCCTCTATAGGCATTCCACCCCAAATCTGGGTTTTTTTCACAACCAAAAAAATCTAGCACCGGTCCAAATTAAAAAAACAAAAACCAAGGGAAAAATGGCCTATGTAGATGGAGGGCAAGTCTACAAGAAAACCTGAACAGGTTCTGTCAACATGACAGTCCATGTTCTAGGCATCATTTGATACAGTGTGGTGGCCAGCATGTTATAAGCCCCATGAAGACGTACCGAGCTCTGAGGGCTGACCTGCAACGCCCCTGGAATGGCTTAGAATAATTGTGAGACTGCTCATCGGGTGTGTTTTGAAAAGCAAAAGGTTTTAATTAAAGAAGAAAATAACAAACAATACAAAACAAAAGGAAAAGCCACGCACAGATGCAGGGAAGCCCCTTTATACCTGGCTAAGACACCCCAAATGCACTGAGCACCTCTGTGCTCTTTCTTATGCACTCAATAATTTAGGAGGGCTTGCTGCCCAATAGAAACAGCTACAAGTTTTGAGGTACATTTCAAAGATCCAACCAGTACTCCTATGGTGGCCATGGGCCAGTTACGATGAGCGAAGTACAGAAAGTTCTGGTTCTTCTTCGTTAAAAGGGATGAAACTGAAACCCCTTTCCAAAAATGGAAACACCCACATGGTTGTGGGGGTGCACTGCAATAACTAGGGATCTCCCACTGGTTTGCTTTCAAACAAGCATAAAGTGGAGACGGGGCCAGGCAGGGGCTGGGAGGTGTCCTGGGTTGCACAAGGGGCCCTTGAGCTGGGGCGCTGATACTGGAGTTGGGGTACCAATAGTGTAGGTGGGGTCCCAATACTGGTGTGTAGTATTCGGAACTGTGGTCCTGTTA
>JANPWX010000510.1:0-81759 GCA_024734555.1 Trochalopteron elliotii
CATTCTCTAGGTTCATGATGTATAATTTGCAGGACCCAGGAACACATGTTTGAAATGAGAACTGCATTTTCATTGTTTTGTGGTGAACCTGTTAATTTTTCCCTACCATAAAAATCTTAATTTGAAGACACTGATTTTCTTTAAAAGTTAAATATCTTATAAGAACAAAGGAATTTTTATTTCATTCTTTAGTATACTGCTAGTTAGAACTTCTTAGAGGGAACTATGGCATTAAACTTAGTCAATGTAAATATTGTTGTAAATATTAGCATGCTACATGAAAATTAAATATACAGTTGCTTCAAGCAGCCTGAAGCAGTAAGAGCTAGAACTTTAAATGGGATGAATTTCAAGTTTGCTTACTGCTGTTAGCTGTAATTGCAGTGGGCTTTAGAATATTAAATTAGTAAAAGTACTTTAAAAATCAGTTGTTGAAGGAAGAGAATCTGCCGTACCGAAAACCATTAATTTTTCCAGACATGTGATAAGGCTGTCCTTCTTAAGGTCGGATGCCTGTTCTATGAAGCTTTACCTCAGCAAAAGCTACTTGCCATTCTTTAGCTATATTCAGAATCTTGGTGAAGATGTTGTTTTAATTAGTAGTTTTACCTGTATGTAATCTTTCAGTGAATCTTGGAGGGGTTGTTTGATTTGTTTGGGGTTTTTAAGGAATGGTTTACTATTGTTGCATAAAGAGCTGAGTGAGCCCTCTTAGCAGATGTTGTCATTAAAGAAGGGGTCAGAGTAGTGTAATGTCTCAAGACTCTGTGTGCACAGAAAAATAGCCTTGAGTTTTGAGGGCTGAGGGGCTAGGTAAACAGAGTAGAGCAGTTTTGTGGTAGGCTACTAGAAAGGTAATGGTTATTCCCATGTGCAAGTTAATGCATGCTTTAAAGTGTTTCATTTCAGTGGTGAAAAAAAAAATCAAAAAATGTATATTAAGCTCTCAAGGTTAAACTCATTAATGTGATAGACCTGTAGGTTCCTTCAGGGTGGTAGAGAATCTTTGCTTACCATAGATGACTGCACATAAACAAAAATGCTTTTTAAAATCTGATGCATTTGAGGATCAAGTCTTGCATCAGTTAGCTGCTTGGGGTAATCAAAGGTCATCTTCGCTTACCCCTAGCCTGATTGCGTGGAGAAAAATATTAAAGTGTGAATTCTTGTGGCCAAGCTCTCTCAGGTACTCTGTGTGCCTGTGTCTGTGGTGATGTTAGCATTTCCAAGAAGGAATATATTGACTAGGAGGGAAAGTAAGTGCACAGCACTGTTTCCTTACCGTGATGCTGACATGGGACAGGAAATCTCATGGCCTCACTGTACCTTCATGCCATTCTGTCTGCTTCTGTACAGGTTGACAGCTAGTAAGTGTATACTTGAAACAGGCCATCCTGACAGAGCCTTGGTGCATCTAGGGGCTGGCTATAAACAAATGATATCTGACATTATTGGGTTGCAGGTCATTGCTTACTTTCTGGTGTGTCTTTGTGGAGATAGTAAAATGCAGCCTTCATTACTCCAAATGTTAAAATTCAGAAGAGCTTTTAACAGTCCAAAGGTTTTGAAGGCGATGGGTATGTTTGCCAGCAAGAACAGCACTTTTTCTTGCTCAGTTTAATCTTTTAAGTTATTCTTACAGCTTCTTGAGTGTATAATAAAAGTAATAAAAGTTCAAATTAATAAAAGGGTGTATCTTCCTTGGAAAAGAAAGGCTCGTTGCTTGTTTCTAGTCACAGGATGAGGAGGATATGTCTGTTGTGCATAAAATAAGGTCAGGAGTAAAGAGAAAGTGCAGTGACCGTGATGATACACTGTCTAGGTCAGGGCTGGAAAGTAAATCAAGCCCACACAGGAGTTTGTTCTTAATTCATGCCATTTCTACTTCAGTGGTTAGGGAACTTTTAATGAATCGAGTGATAGTAATGAAGCTTCTGCTTGGACCCCTGTGAAAAATAATGTTCAGATTTATTCCGCCTCTTCTTGCAGTTCCACGCCTTTCTTTGTCACACTTGCATGAGTGTAACGGGTAAAGCCAGAAAGTTGCCTGGCAGTGGGCAGCACTGTGGTGTGTCAGCATTCTGGGCTTGCTTTCAGCCTCCTGGGAAGGCAGAGAGCCCCCACCTGTTACACTGGTGTTCAAATCTGAGGGGGGTTTATTTATGTACACAGCAACTTATCCCCAAAATGAATGGCAAGCTTCCTTTCTGAATATATGTATGTAAAGAAACTAAGAAGATTAAAAAAAGGGGGGCAGAAATGAAAAGCATAAAGGTGATAGGAAGGCATGAATGTTCCTATATAGGAAATGAAGTTTGACTGGATTCCAGCTATGAGTACTAAGAGCCTTCTTCCTTTTTTTCTTGCACTTTCATTCACCTTTCCTTTCCTTCTGAGTTGAGTTTAATTTTTAACTTTATTTCATTTTGACAGAAGATAACCTACATTTTAAAACATAGTCTTGTAAACAAATTTGTATTTTAAACATACTCACAAAACTTGACATTGCAGATAACAACAGAATCTCATTTCATGCTCTGAAGCAGCAGAGATAAAACACCTCAAATTCAAGGTGCTTTTAAAAAGTCAATATTTGTCTGTAGTTACAACGCAGAAAATACCATAGGAAGCAATTACTTTAATTCAGGGAGTGAGACAACACTGATAAATGTTGATTTCAGGAATTTTGCTGATAACCAATTGCATTTTTCAATGTTCTCCATGCTTACAGTATAATATTTAGTATAACATTTTTGTTACTTTAAACCTAAGCTAATGACCTGTGATTTTTATGAGGTAGCTCTGTATTCACTGGACCTTGCCTGAGGGCAAAATAAAAAACTGTGTTTTATTATAAAACCTTAAAAAGAATAAGGAAAAAGAAACTTAATTTTAAGTCTATTGATCCCTTTCCTTGTCATGAATTATTGACATATTAGTGTGATTGGTTTTGTTAGGGGTTTTTTTAAGCCTTGTAAAGAGGAAAACAAATATGAGCATAATAATTAGTATTGCTGTAATACCTAGTTATCTTCACACCTTAGTTTGTCTCTGTTTGTCCTAATTACCAGTTTTCTGAAACAAAAATTGTGAGTCAGTAGCATTAGTTTCTCTGAATGACTCTTCAAAAACTATGTATTTGTTTGTTGGAATACTGTCTTCTCCTTACTTCTGCTAAGAAACAGGGATGGCTGCAGTTGGTTGGAGACCTCAGCATTAATGCACACATGTGCAGATGTGCACATATGCTTGTCTTGTAAGGCCATATGGTATGAATCAAAGCTTACCTCACAGTAGTAAAACTGTAATGCATTTTCCACCATTTTCAGTTATGTGTTCATGGCATGATATTCTGTATTTCAAACAACTTACAGAGATTGTCCTTTGTAAATGGTCATTATTCTGTGAAATTAATGTGTTCTCCAGGATACTTAGCTTCAATTTTGTCCTTGGATTGCTGTGGATATTTCAATAACACCAGAAGTTGTGTCATCTTTTCTGCTCATTGGCTTTATTTAAAGCAGCTTTGGCTTGCAAATGCATACAGATGTGTTTGTTCCTTCTTGTTCATGGCAGTAGATTTGCAACAAACCCTTGCAAGCAGATAGAAAGCATGTGAACTAATTGAGTGTATGAGTATATGTACTCCCTTGTTCAGGATTTTTAAACAATCTGAGACCTCTAGTTAAACATTGCTGGCTCCTGGTTGGGTTTTTTTCCTTGCAGTTTTCATGGTATCTCAGACTATTATTGGGAGTTCTTAGAAACTTCCAACTTTATCAGAAAAAGTGAATTTTAATATTAGACTTTTAAATCTTTTATGTAAACCATAGCACTTAGATTTTTTTTCTCTAACTCTAGTAGCTCAAGACAATTCAGCCTTTAGGCTGTGGTAGTGCCTTTGATAGTATTAAAAATTACCCTTTCTAGACACACAAATGCACTTAGCATTAAAATGGAGATATTGTGGAGATATACTGTTTATATTTTTATCTGTATTAAGTAAAGTGGTTAAGATACCCTAAATATTGACCAGATGCTCAATCAAATGTCTTACTCTGTAAATGACATTACTGAAAATCAGTACTGGTAGACTTTTCTCTTTGGTATTCATAGTAGGTCCTTGGGTTATTCTAACTGTTCCTATATACTTGTTTGCAACTGATATGCTGTCATTTTTCTCTGTCAGGAATATGAAACAACAAAAAAGTGATATGTATTTAGGTAGCATGATGTGTCTTGTACACTGATTTTTTTTTTAATAATGGTTTGTAAGCACTCCAAGCCATTCCTTTAGAATATGTCTAGTAGTTGAATCTTCTGCCATACTTGTAATTTTTGACAACAGGGCTTCAATTGCCAGCAGTTCTGGTGTAGATAATCACGTTGTGGAGTGGCCAGTAATTTCTGCACATGTCATGATGACCTTGACTTTCAGAGGAGATGAACATGTGTTGTCCTCAGCGTGCTATGTTGTCTTAGAGCAAGGAGCATGCTCAGGACAAAGTGTGAAGGAGATGAATAGTTAGTTCATCAGGGAGTTTTGCTAAGAGTTGCTTAGTTATTTCCTGATTCTGTCAGGAGGCTGACAGACACATCCTTGTGTCAATTCTGGAGACATTTAATGCATTGTCAGGTTCACTTGAACTTGCTTCTGACCTATGTTTCTAACTGTGCATTGCAGAAGTTCTCTTACCTGTATGCTTACTCAAAGAATTGCCAAATCATTTAGAAAAGACCTTTAAGATCACCTAGTACAACAGTCCATCACTAAACCATGTGAAGTCCATCACTAAACTACGTCCTGAAGTGCCACATCTACATCTCATAAAGGAGTTAGTTATGTCCCTGCTAATAACTGTAAGTCCCTGACAGTTGGCAGTGTTTCAACTTCTTGTTCCAGTTGCTTGAAATAAAACTGCATTTTAGGTTCTGAGAGACTCAAATCCATGTGTCTTGTTCCTTTCCCAGATTCTTAATTCCCATCAGAAGAGATTGAGAAGGATTTGGCTGCTGGGTAGTTCTGGACGGAGATGCTCAGTGTGTAGGTGGAATGAGGCATTTTGCTGACCTTCAGTAGTACCACAGAGAGATGTGCAGAGATGAGGCTGTAGTGAGCACTGTGTTTCTTTGTTGTTCATGCTTGGGGGAAGCTTGGCTAGCTTGACAGCCACGGCAGTATCTCATGGCTACCAACTGCTGTCGTGTTGGCCAGTCCTTTGTGTTCTTGACATGTTGCATCCAGACTTAGAAGGTCTGTTGTGTTGGCTTTCTGTCAACTGAGGATCCTAAACTGCAGCTTCTTCAGCAAGGGTATGGCTGAATGTAGAGCAGTGAGCAGGCTGTGCTCCTGTTCTTCACCCTCATCCACACCCCACTGCTGGCTGCTTTTTGGGAAAAGTATCAGATTGTATGGATCTGTGCAATAATTAAAATAAAAGGATGATTCTTATGAACATTTTGTGAACTCTTTGGGGAAAATGAAGAAACATTCATCTCATTGGCTCCTGTTCAGAAGACTGGTGGCTGCTATGCAGTTGTTTTTGCCTTGCTGCATGAGCTTGGAACAAATGTCTCATTGTTTTGCTCTCAGTACTTGCAGATGCTGGGCTTTCATTGCTTACCACCATTGTAACTTCTTGCTTGGCTCTTAGATACCTGTAGATAATAGTAGTGCATGAGGGCCCCAGCTTGTGACTGGAGTTCTGCTAGGCTGAATCTGGCAAGGTATTGTGACTTCTAATGTTTTCCATTGCCAGGGAGCTAAATACTAGAAGTTCTGCTTAGTGACCCCTTCTGATGCTGTAAGCTGTGCAATAGAGAAAAGCAAGTAATGTAGAAACAGGAAAAAAGTTCATCTGAAAATGCAAATAGTTGAAAGAGGTAAACACAATAGAAAACATGAAAAGTAATTACTGGTGTGTTACTGTCTTCGGCTGCTTTTCTAAGCTAGTAAGTGAAGAAGGTGTCCACCCTTTTTTGCCAAAGGCTGGCATGCTCAGGAGTGCTTCAGAGCTGCTGTCCTGTGGTACTGACTATGAGCTGGAGGGTATTTTACTGTTTACTAGTTCACATTGACAGCTTGGACTTAATGGAAGTGGATACTAATAGAGGAAGTAAACTTAGTGCAAGGTTATGAAATTATGGGGTAGCATTTTATCTATCTCTAGATGCTAACTTCTTTATTCAGTTCACATTGGGTCTCTCTTTGAGGGAGGGTTTGTGTTGCCCAGATATAGGGACTTGATGTAGTGACAGGATGTTTGTATGATGGAATAGCCTTTCTCAATAGGTGTGGAAAAGATGGGCTTATGGGAAAAACAGCATTTGTTTGAAGAATGATGAACATAAGCATTTCTTTTTCTTACTTGGGCAGAACCTTCTGTTCTAGGTATTCTGGTCAAAGACAGTACCTTGTTGCTGTGCAGCACTTGCCCAGCAGGTCTTGCAGTGCAGACTTGGAGCTAAATTCGCTGTGGCTGGGTTTTAGTGCCATATTTGGTCTTTACTTTCTACGCACCTTTAACAAGAAACCAGTGTGTTGTGTGCTTGAATATTGCCTCAAACTGCTACGTTTTAATAAGAATACTGAAGCTTTTATGCTCGTTTGTCCTTTTCACCCAGTAGTCATTGTCTCTGTCCTTGTCCCTCGTCCATACGTATCTTCTCTGTCTAAGAAATCATACAGCTCTCTGCAGCCTTACCCGTCACTTCTACACAGGTCATGTCTGATTCTACATATTCTCTTAACTTTGATTTCTCTGTCTGGTCTCAACCAGCTCCTGGCTACACCATAATTTATTACAAGTGACAGATTTGGAGGAGGAGCTCCTCTGCTGTATCATATCTCTGACTACTGTACTTATGGCAGATGATGGTGCTGTGACATTCCTCTGCTTGGGTGTTTTAAAAAAGTTCCAATGTGGAGGAACTGACATGCTCTGCAAATTGTAAGACCCGAAGGAGTTTAAAATAACAGCTGTCAAACAGCTTTAACTCCTTAGTTTCTTTCTTGGTTTGTATTATGAGTGAAGAATAAAGTTAAATATTTTTATTAATGAGAAAAAATTGACCTTATTGTCAACTGATGAGAATTAGATGCTGACTTTTTATTATGTGATTATGTAAAGAATTAAAACATGATAGCAAGGGTGTTAATACAGTAAATGTCTTCTGGTCATGTTTTAAACCCAGCATGAACAGACGTGGATGTTTTTAATGGAAAGACAGATATTTAATTCCAAGAAATATACAGGTCTTATGCCAGAATAAATGTAATTTGTGATTTCTGGTTAATTTTTATTATTATTATTATTTTAGAATTATGCCATTTGCAGACTTTGGAACACTTGGTAATTTTTGCTAATAGTCTTGAGATTTTGTGTATTACATAAACTTCAGATTTCCTTGCTAGTCATCTGTGTTTATTTGACTTTCTGAGAGCTATTATAGGCACCAGCAATAGCCTGTACTTGATTTTTGGATTACTGATTTTTTTTTTTATTTTTTAACTTTTTTTCCCCACTGCTTTGGTCTCATACCTTGTCTGCTTTGCTTTCAGCCTGGGGCAGGATAATTGTTACCTGCTGAACATGGAAGTCAAATATTTGCGAGCTGAAAGTAAAGGGAGGCTGTCTCATTTCTCCTTTCTGTGTGCTAAATGACTGTGTGTTGTTTTCAGAGTGGGTAGCTTGGTCTGCATGGTTGCAGTTGGTGCTCGTATGTAGAACAGAAGTGGGGACTAGGTGAAATTCCTTAGTATTAGGTTGTGGATCATACCAAGTGGCCCTTCTGCCCTCCAATCTGTGAATGTAGTAGTGCAGAAATTACAAGTGGTGGTGTGCAAGATGTGCCCACAACTCGCTTTGTAGGGAAAGATAACGAAGTGCAGCAATATGTTAACTTCTGTGTTTGACCAAAAATGTTTGGAGCGCAATTCTGAATATGAATCATGAACCCTGTGAAAGTGTAGGAGTATGGTACTGGAACAGACTGAATTTTCATCTCTTTAGCAAGTACCTTGTAAGCATTTTTTGAATCTCACTGACCTCATCTTCAAACTGAGTTCTGCTTGACTTCATTATGAGTCAGAGGATGTTTCCAAGCATTTCACTGTTATTAGTAATATTGTGCAAATTTTTCAATACTTTTTATCTGCCAGAGCAACTGAAATATTAAAGTCCATGAAATATGGTATTTTGCTGGCCTTTACTGCCATGTGCATAGACAGGGTTGTAACCCAACAGCTTCATCCATCTGGTTGAGTTCAGTGAAAGCTGGAGTTGCACAAATACCCACGTTAAAAAAAAAAAAAAAAAGAGAGGTAAATTTAAAATTTTACAAACTAAAGATTGGGCACATGGGGTCATTACCAACAGAGGTGCAGAAAACACTTGAGCGTCTTCATCTGCTGCTGCTGTTTGTGATTGCACTGTTTCATGCACCTTTGGTAACTGCGGTGAGCAGCCATTCTAACAGTATTTGATCCCAGTCAGAAAGCAGTCTTACTCTTTTGCCTAATCAGAGGTGAATGTTATTTACCTATACAGACAAGGTTGCCATGGCTAGCCTGAGTTCACAGCTTGGTGGAGCCATGTGGGACTGTTTTTATTGTCTTGCTGTCAGTTTGTGCCACCTGGCACAGCTCCATTACATTGAATTTTTTCCTCTTTTCCCAGAAAGGAGGAAAGACACTTCAGGCCTTGAATACTCTTCTAAACATCACTGTGTGATGATGGGAGATGATAAATTAATTATTAAACTTTATGCTTTGTTTGTGTAATGTTCATTCTTACCTAGCTTTCGAACTACACGTGAACTTGCTCAATCATGCATTTTTTGCCTCGTGGCTTGATTAACTTACTGTTTGTCTAGTACAGATTGCTGTGTTCTTTTTTGAATTTCAGCTTTCTGTGACCTAACACTTCATCCTGCTACTTGTAAAACTGTCAAAAAAAGGGAAAGGAAAAAGAAACAGGAGATAGGGAGGGCTTAGGGAAGATTTCTTGATGCTTCTTACTCAAGCTGGTTGTTTGAAGGCTGGACTCTGCCATCCCCAGGTTAATCCATATGATCTGCCCTACCTTGCTTGAATTGCATTTCATTGTTGAGACTTGTTTGTTTTTCTTGACAGTTTGTTTTGGAAATTGTCATTTTGTACTACTTTTGCTGTTTATTTGTAAGAGATGGGAAATGGCTGTTGCAAAGAACATTCAGGACTGTTTTAGTTGTTTTCTACAAAGCTGAGATTTTGATAGACTTGCAGAAGCTATTTTGGTTCTTTTTTCTCTAACATATTAACATTGCACATAAGCTCCTGTTAGTAGTGAATGGGATAATAGTGTTGTTCCTCTTCCGATTATGTCCCCAAACCTTGTAGTAACAAAGCTGTTACTAGTGCTTCATAAGGATCTTGCTTTACATTTGGCATTGTAAAAGTATTTCTGTGTGACCAAGCACAGTAGCCTTTGAACAGATGCTGAATATTTATTAGTAGGTTTTCATGATACTTTCTAATAATAACATTTATAAAGCTTTGATTTTTATAACAGTCTTTAAAAAATGAAACAACTATATTACAGTATAAATTTGTCTTTTTAGGGACCAATAACATTAATTTCTAAGTTGGAGGCTTACCAGATCCTAGTTACAGAGGGAGAAACATACAAGAGTGTGGGTCAATCACAGGTTATTTTATAAGACACCAAATAAAAGTGAACAGTGATTCTCTCTGCAGATACAGAAAGGACATGTTTAAGGAAGGAATTGCACTTGACAGTTTGGCCTTGACAAAAGTATAGTATGCAGGTAAAAGAAATAGCCATTGAGGAGTGGGGTTCTGGCACGCAGCCAGTTGTGTGGGTGTGGAGAGAATTACCTCTTTTAAGATAGAACTTGAAAATCTTGACTTTTTTTATGACGCATTTTTCTTCTGGTAACAAGAGCCCTGGATCTGACTACCCACAAGATTCCTTTATGTTCTTTATTCTGATTTAAAACGCTGTTACTAAGAGCAAGCAAGAAGAATAAAAGCACAAAAAGAGGTAATAGCGAAGGTCCAGCGAAAATATTTTCCTTTGTTTTTAGTTCTTGCTTTTCATTGGAATGCAACAAATACCCTTGTTCTAAAAATGGTCTGAGGTGACTGAGTATTTAAATAATAAACTGAAGTCCACACAAGAAGTGGAAAAAGTGACTCTCTAATTTCTTGAGATTTACAGTTTCTTTTGTACTTATGTTGCAGTTAGGAATTGTATGTTAGTATTCCTTGATAATTTTTGTAGAGATTACTGTTTTCAAAGTAATTTTTTCCGTTCTTGCTGCAAAAGAACTTGTACTCGAAGGTAGTTACAGTTTTATTCTCAGTGCACATGGAAAGTAATTAATATGGTAGATAAGGGATTGAAAGGCAAAACATGTAACTGCATTTCAGGGCTGATGTGAATGACTATTAAAGACGGAAGAATTTGCTTTCTTGTTTGTGGTAGATTCGGTTATTGTTAAACACTAACACAAAACCACCACTGGATAGCAAGAGTAACTGAAAAGCAAAGGAAACTTGTAGCTCCTAAATTTTTGGGAAGAGTTAAATGTCTGTTAAGTGCCTGTTCTATGATCACATGAAGGTGTGACTACTGCGCACCTTGCCTTCTGAGTTGGAGTGAAATGTATCGAATGGTGCCTGTGTTCTCCAGCAAATCTGCTTGCAAAACATTAGTCTGTGGGTTTCTTTGTGGGCTCATTTTAGTGTAAAAGACTGGTGATAAAGCAGCATAAGTGGAAGCTTTAAAAAGACTATCCAAGTATTCTTACCACTTGGATAAGAACAGAGAGATACTCTATGTTTTGAGAGCTAATTGATGTCATATTTGGCTATAGTGTGATGTTTTGACCAACAACTGAAATAATTCAGAATTGTAGAAACATTAGATAATTTTTGTGCAAAATGCATAAAGTTTAATGAATCTCAGCTCATTTAGTGTACAAAGCTAATTGCTTTGGAGTGGAAGTGATCTGACTTGTTTCAAGAAGCTTGTAAAGCTGCCAGAATATGGTAATTTTTTCTTTGCCTTTCATAGTACCAAAAAGGGGACCTCGGCACAGGTATTAACTTGGGTACATCATGTTGCTGAGTTTCACAGGGGAGCAACAGAAACCTCTAGATGTTTTCTGTGGAAAATCATGATGTAGGAAATAGCTAATGGGAGTCTTTCTGTTTAGTATGTTGTACTTTGTCCTGGGAAATTTAATCCCCTCTGCATGCTCCTTTGCCTTTATTTCACATCCCTATTTAAAATGTAATATTTTATTTTACGTCAGTTTTTCTGCCTGCTTCTTAGTTGGAATTTTAGGTTAGGATTTTGTGAGAATGTTTTGGGTTATGGAATACCCTTCTTCACAAAGTCCCACACACAACTAAGTCTGTCCAAGTTTTCTGCAAATAACTGTTCAGCTATTTTCCATAATATTTAATTTTTTAACAATTTTTTAATCAAAGAATGTTCTGCTTTTACATTTGGTTTTGTTGTTGTTAGTTGATAGGTTAGTTGTTAGGTTGTTAATTGAAAACTCATCAAAGTGAAATGGCAATAAAAGCTGATACCAGGCACAAGTTGTTTGTCTGCTGTGTGGCCTTGTCTTGAGCCTTGCTTACTGCTCCAGTGTCATACATATTATACCACTATGGCTTTAACTGGCAAGCTGATCTTTTTCTGCATAGTTTTCTCAAGTGTTTTCCTAGATTTTTCATTTGTCAGGAAAGAGGGAAGGAGGTGGAACAGGGGAATGGACTGGGGGTTTTTTTCTGGTTTCATTTTCTCCTCTCTTTATCCTTTACTTAAGAATTTTGTTGGATCTCAAAAGACCATACTGTGCCATCCCATGGCTGTTGTGTCTGTCTACAAGAAATGTAGATTTTTAACCTAGTTCAGTCTGAACTGAGCAATTTTTTTGCCTGAAAAACACCCCCAGTAACATGGATATGGGAATTGTTTGCTAACTATCTATAAATAAGTCTCTCATGGGAAGTTCCTTTATAACTATGAAATATCTTAAAGTCTGTACGTTGTGAGCAACTAATCTCACCTGACAAAATGCAAAACTACATAAGAAAAATGAATATACTGGTACTTCTGGAAATGTGAAAATCAGGGGACAATTCCACTGTTCTTGGCCCCAACCACTCATCTGCCTTTACCAGCATTTGGCTGTACTAGGACCATCACTGCCCACCATCAAACCATGTCAGTGACTTGATTTGGGTTAAAAAAAATTATCCTTCTCAATTAAGTTAGTTAGCTAAAGTCTGTTAACCAGCCCATATATATATGTGTGTGTATAAGTGCAACTGTACCCAGGATAAATCTCTTCTGGAACGACATCTGAAGGGTGTCTCTTCTTGCACCCACTGGAAAATTTTCATCTCCATTAGTTCTTTTGAAATTACTTTATCAAATATAAGTTCTTGACAGATGGAGCCCCATCTGTCATTTTACCATTATCTGTTCTATTTCTAAATTTGCTTTCACTTGTAGTGCTTGTGAGAATACTTTGACATTGTTCTTAATTGTTCCTTGGACTGCTTGCAGAGTTATAACCTTGAACAGTGAATTAACTCTTGGACAAATGCATGATGTATTACATGATTTTATCTAAGACACTGCACTTTGCCCTTTACACTATCCTTTATTCTTTTACTTTCTTATATATATGTTATGTAATGTATTTTTTCTAATTAGACTAACTTTGTCACTTTCTTGCCAGTCCACAGAATTGAACCAATGCTGAAGGCAAATACCACGTTACATACAGTAATGGCCTGATCTGGTGTAGCAAATCCTGTTCTCATTCTTTTTTTTTTTTTTTAATATATGTGTTAGTTTAAAGTCTGATTAACTTAATCCAAACCACAGTAAAATATTGCTAATTTATAATAATTGTGTGTTTTGAGGCTGAGTGTAGATTAACCTGTGTCTAAAAGTATATAGTGTGTATGGCCTTTGGGAATGTCAATATAATGGTTTAATCAGGTGAATAGGTTTAATTATTTTAGTAGTCGCACTAGTAAATTGCAGAACCTAGCAAAAGATAATGCAGTTTATAAGATCACTGGTTTGAGTTCAGCCCATATACATCATTCAAGAGTCTCTGATCTGTAAAGTAACATTATCAGCTGCCATTAAAAAAACCCCCAAACTGCCTGAAGGCACATTTTAGTGGTTCAGCCTCATTTCCCAGCGCTGATACTTGGTTTTAGTCAAAGCACTCACTGAGTTCTGTCACAGAGGATCTATCAGGTGCACTGTACCTCCCCTCTGGCTCTGGATAACCCTAAATTTGTGTGCCTAAAACCCATCTCAAACACACAGTCAGAAATCAATGGGTTAGTCAATTCTCTGCCTTGCTTGTTGTCAGTTAAAGGACACTGTACCCTGCATTGTAGTAGGGGAATAATTGGGATATGTTTGTTTTTTAAGGACAACACAGTCCTATTTTTAAAAGAGTTCAGTAGTAAGTTGGTTGACTTTTAATATTTTGCATCATTTTTGTTGGTACCTTAACAAATATAAAATGACTGACCAGTTAAGATGCTCTCTGATTTTTAAGTGGTTGATGAGGAGGTTGATGGTAATTCATGCTCCATTGTAGATTTTGCCTTTGCTATCAAGATATAACTTAACCATGCTTGACAGTGGCTTACATTGATTTCTGACACTCCTAGAACTGCCTGGGGAATAGTCTTCTGATTAGATAGTTTTCTTATCTTGAGAAGCAGCACCTCTCAAAATTGTTACGGCTCACGAGGCTACAGCCTTCTTCTGTCTCAGTGGAGCTGTGATGTCTGATTGTCTTTTTATACCAGCAAATTTTATACCAGCAGTGTTCATTTTGTGTTCTTTCCAACCTGCTGCAGATATATTCACTGGCAAGATAATTAGGATGCATGGATTATGGAAAAGTTGATATTTAAAGACAGTAAAGCAACTATCATGCCTTACCACAGAGATGTAAATCCATAGAGTGGACACGTGAGGACTCTGGCTGCAATCAGCAACAGGGAAGCAGCAATTTGAGTAAAACCAAAGAAGAACTTGACTTTTTGCTGCTTTTTAGTGTAAATGGTATTGCTAAGATGTAGGGGGACAAAAAGCTAATAGTTGGGCATAAGAAGAGAGAGGAAATATCTCTTTTCCTTGGGAAAAGAAGTAGCTTTAGACCAAGTTGGAGGCTCATCTGGTACTTTCCGAAGGTCATTACGCGTCAGTATTTATAGCAGGTAGCAGTATAGCACTCCTTTCCTCCCCTACACAAACATATGCTCACACTCACTCTTTTTAGCAACAAGCCAAGGCTTGGAGAAAGTAATAACTGGCATTTTTGAATCCAAGATGGAGATCTTTCCCTGTAGCATTACTGCCTGTAAAGTGGAAGAATCGTTACACAGGATGATGAGGCTACTAAAAATATAAATGTCTTTACTTCAAGTACCCATAAGTATTAACATTCTTAATGGAGTTTTTCCCCTCCTATCCAGACAGTATAGTTATATTCCAGTAGCATTGAAAAAGTTACAGAGTACGAGAGGTACTGAATGGACAAATCTGCAGACCCTCCAGATCTTTCTAACCAAGGTTCCTTTAGAGAAAAGGCCCCCCTTAATGGTTAATTTCTTTGATGCTTTCCTTTCTGTGGGGTGTGTTACCTAATCCAGAGTCCCAAAATGGGTGGCATGTGTGTGTTATTGTTGAAGGAGCTCAGAACAATTCTGGTTGTTCTGGCACAGCCGGATATGAAGTTCTGTCCATTACAAGTTTACATGCTTATAATGCCAGTTACGTTTGTACTTACCAGATATTAGTATCTTGGAGAAAAAAGGTGATTGAAAAAAATAGGAAAGTAGTCAAATTACACTTTCAAATTCTGTGTACTTTGCTTCCGTGTGATAATTGCATCAGTGCTGTTTTCCAGTGGCGTGTGCCAGAGGGCCTTTCTGTCCTCAGAAGAAAACTGTGCACATTTGTTCCTTTTGTCCCCTTCCCCAGCCCAAGGCACAAAGGCAGATGAGGGTAAGGTTGGGGACTGCCATATTCTTGTATGTTGGATACTCAGCAAAAAATATCCCTTCAGTCAAATATTCATGCAGTTACTTGAGGACATTTTCTGAAGATTTAAATTTGCTCTTTATTCACTCGTAGCTTTTTTCCCCTCTGTTTTCCCTAAGTAGGTTGTATGAAGTCATGTGTACTGTGTATTTTATAAATGCAAACTAAAGTAGATAGTAAGCCTTTTCTACATTCATCGATGAGGTCTAATTGAAGGCATGCATCGAATAACTTTCCTAAAAATGTACCAAAATTATAGTTTACTAAAATTTTGGTCATTTATGACTAAGAGCCTTAAGGACACAAAAACTATGGTAGTCATCTAAGCCAATTCAAGTTAGCTAAAAGTGAAAGATTATAGTTAGTATTGGAAAAAAATACAATGTAACAATGTGGGTTTGTTTGATTTATATTATTCTTGACAGGTAAGTGATACTGCTTTTGCATCTTGCTTTCTTGTATCATGTTGACTTGTGAGCAATCACAATTTTTACTTGAAAGTAAACATTTCATTGCTCTTTAAGTCCTGTTTGTGCAAAGCATGCTTTTAATGAGTGTGGGCATTTAGCTGTAACAGATTGAAAACAGGAGGACTCTCATGGTAGAAAAATTTGTATTTTGAAAGCTTGCCCACTACTGTCGTTTGTTTATGACGTTGTGGTAAATTAATGCACTGTTACAGTTCTGGCTTCTGCTTGTGGTTGGGCTTTTTTGGTTGTTGTTTGGGAGGGGGATTGGCTGTAATTCAGGTGATATATCCTTTATATTCATGTATAGAAACTATTAAGTAAGATACTTGCGCCTTCAGCTAGCATTTAATGAGCATGTTAAATGTCAAAGGAAACTGAGGTGCAAACAGTCATTAGGAGGTATCAGGAATGAAAGCACTCAAAGGAGAAATGGAATCCAATTGATTTCAAAATGTGGCTTGATGAGGATGTTCTCTGTTAAGTATGGAGAAAAAACGAGTTGCTTTTTATATCAGTTTCCAGGCTGCTTTAGTGTCTGTCTTTTCCATAGAACTCTTTCGCTGTTTTCTTAAAGTACATCTCTCAGCAAGCTCTCTGTTCCACCATGGTTTGGAATAACTTACTGCTGCCCAATTTGAATGAGGTGTGTTTCTTACTATATAAAATTGTACAACATCCACTCTACTTTCTCTTTTAAACGCAGTGGACAGTTGGCAAAAAACCCCATACAGTTGCAAGACGTGGGCCATCTCAACTAAAATCTCAACCCTCTTCATTTTTAGGTGTAATTACAAAGTGAGGTGAGCATATCAAATGCAGGAATCTTAATTTTGTAGGCAGGTTTTATTGTTACCACTGTGTTTGTGGATTGATTTAATGGGGATTCCAGGAAATCTGGAATTGAAACATTTGAATATTATATTTCTTAATTTCATTGCCTTGGATAATCTTCCTAGAAAACTAAGGGGTTTATGCATTTTTTTTCACCTTCATAGTTGTATCAACATTGATAGCAGGCTGATTAAATACATTTTTAGCAGCTTTGTAGTGTTCAGAAAGCAAAGGGAGATAATACCACTGAGGTTTAAAGATCGCTTGTGAAATTGCTTTAAAGTGACAAATAATGATGTGTTGTCTTTGACGTCTGTTAAATTAATACAGCTGAACTTAATTAACTAAAGGGAATGTTTCTCCATCAGTCTTCTTTTCCCTTTGCTTTCCAAGTACTCCCTGGAAAGACAGTTTGACCACAAACTTTTTTTCCAATTGCCCTATGATTTTTTTTTACATAAATCTTCTTGTAGGTATATGTAATGTTTTTCCATCTCAGTTTTAAGTTAGTATGGGTGTATAACTTGCTTGCAAATAGAAGTACCAAAAAAAGCATGCTGTATTCCACATTGTCACTGGAGAAATATTGACCCTCCCTGAATTGTTGGATTTGAGTGCTTCTGGCAACATAAAACAGATGATATAAAATCACTCATTATGTCTCTCAGTGCAGCATTTTTACACTCTTGGAGCTTGGTCTGATAATTGCAGCACTTTTGATCAATAAAGAAGTCAAAGTAAGATGAAAGATCTGAAAAGCAAGTCAAATGTCAGGGAGTGGTAAGTAGTCCTGCATGGAGCAGTCCTGTTGCTTTCTTGTGGTGGTGAAACCTGCAGAGCGCCTGAGGACTGCCAGTCGTGGGGAATGACCTCAGTAGTCCTAGAGGTCACCAAAGATCATTGTGGTACAATTGTCTTGCCCCCAGCACTGTCTGACAACCACCAGCATGTGGTGTCTGGTTGGCCAGGGGGAAAGGAGAATCTTCACAGAGCTCTGCTTCTGGTTCTGTCACTGTAAGATTTTGCATCAAGGTAATTTTTTATCAGTGGGCATGCTGGGCATAGATGGTGATTCCAGCAGCCACGTCACATTACTGTATGTCTTCTGAGATGACATACTTCAATTCTTAAATATATTATGTTCGTATTATGATAAATAAATATTGCTTCATGGTTTTTGAGCTACTGCTGGAATCTTCTAGTCCTTGAAATACCAGATACCGTAAGTTTTTGCTTGTCACTTAGAATTTAACCACCAAATTGAATGGTGCTGAACTAAAGTTTGTCTACAACTATAGTATGATTAAGGCCTTTCTGACTGGATTTCTTAGCTTGGTATTAATACCATATGATAGATTATTCCAGCCTTGAAGCAAAGCCCACGTGAAGTGAAAACTCTGATTTCTTGATTTAACTGCAAGGAAGTTACTCACTCTCCTTTATGCCTCTGAACCAGTACTTCTATTAAAAGAGGAAATGTATAAGAAGTGTAATGTATAAAACCCACAGAGTTTTGTTGGGAAATAGTCAACCAAGTAAGAGAATACACTGAGGCAGTGAAATTAAGTGATACTCTGATTTTCATGTTTCAGTTCTAGCTTGGCTGAAGGAAATTAGAGACTTCTCATTTAACTGTTTCCTTTTTAATAAATGTCTCATCTTAAACATTCTTTCCTTCTCCTGTATGAAAATACAATTTTAAGATAGGTGGTGTGGTAATATCACTAATAGTTGTAAACTGTATGAGGGTGCATAGTTACAAAATGTGTTGGATTCCTGTGGTGGCCAAGTTAAGCTCTGTCTGTAGCATAGAGTGTGACAGAAGCAGTGGGCTTTTAGTGAGTGTCCTGCTGTTATCTTCACCTCCCTATGAACACAGGAGGGTAACTGCTACTTTTAAAGCACCACCCACAGATTGAATTTTCTACATTACAGAATTTCAGCAACCTATTATCTGTTTCAGTAGCTGTCGGGGTATTGACTGTTAACATTTGTAATGCAAAATGAAAAACCGTATTGTTATAGACTTGTCAAAAAGCTGCAAATCTACCTGAAGTTAAAAAAGCAAGGTGTAATTAGATGTCTCAATGATCTGCACAGCCTTTCTTTCTCCTTCACTGCGGTTTTTTTTTCTGTAAAGTGAAAAGAGGCAGCAGCATCTTTGCAAAGCAAGCCCAAATTCCCGTAAGTCTTTGTTTTCCATTGAGATACTGTGAAGGTTTGTAGATCTTCGAGTCAGCCCTAAGGCCGAGCTGAGAAAACAGTCATCTCCTCAAAGAACAAGAAAAGGCAGGAGTATTTTTCTTGTCCGGTATTATCTGTGGGGGCCAGGAGTGTGTGTGCATGTTTGTTTGAAGACTGAGGAAGGGGAAGAGCCTCAAATTGTGCTTTGTCTCTGAGACTTGAGTGTGATGAGTTCACAAGATGGTAAAAGAATGGTTCTTGGTTCCTGATCTACTGCTGGATCTCTTGGTTTCAGTAATACAAGGAAATCTGTTTTCAGCACTCCCACATGATGGTTTCTGTGTTGCTGTGGCAGCAAAGCAGGGTGAGAGTGGGCTTCTGAAGCAGTCACACAAGGGGTTCTGCAGTGAAAGAAACAAGGCAGCGATTAGTGCGTCACCAGATTCTTGCCTGTTCTCGCAAAGACGTTGTCATCGTCAGCCCACTCACCCGTTTGTGAGCCCTCTTGAGCTGGCTTTGAATAAAGAGGCATTGTGAACGTACTTGCCAGGGAGTCAGTCTTCCCTTCAGCACAATGAAGAAATACTTCTATGTGGTCACCACACAGCTCACAAAATATCAAGTTCTTGTCATTCTCTGTTTTTTAAAACAACAACAACAAAAATTTCAAACAAAAAAAAAGAAGTTAATAGAAACATCAATTTCCTGTAGCATCTGTCACACTACCCTGGAGGGGAGCAATGTGGGAAAGAGGAGTTTGGCTAGACATGCCAATTTCCTTGGCATGAGGAGTGTTGAGAACTGAGAAACTTTTCCCATGTCTGACTATGGTCTATTCCTTCAAACTCCAGGAGTGCTTATCATCCTTTCTTCCTTACAGAACTTTAGCCAGTCGCCTTCCTACCTGCCTCTCTTTCCAAATATAGGCAGGATGCAGGCTGAAAATGGGAGAAGTCGGGTCACTTGGTGACCTTCACGCCTTGTTTTGCTACATTAAAACTATTATGAAAGTGGTGTTCTTGGAATCAAGTTTCATACACATCAGATGATTTAGGGTTTTTTTAATAATTATTTTTTTAAGATCAATTCTGTGAAGAAATTATTGCAGAATTTTTCAGACCAGATGTAAGTAAGAATTATTCTAAATACCTGTTTCTTGTGGGTCTTGAAGTTCTTTGGTAAACTATGAGTTTATTGTGTGTTCTGTTTAAAAACAAAGGTTGATTAAATGTTCATATTGTGGTATATAAAACTTGAATACTCTCTGTTTATTAATAAGCTCTCTTTACCAATGGCACATGTGAATCTCTCAAAAATTCCAGTATAGTAAAAGCCAAAATACTGCAAAGGAAGCTTATGAGTCTATAGAGGGTAGATATGATACATAATGGTATTCACACTTCTGGTGCTGTTGGCCTTGGAGGTGTTGTCTATGTGCTTGAACCTTTAAAAATTTGCTTTTCTGGGTGCTCATTTTATGGTGGTCTGACAACTGGACATGAGTAGGGTATGGAACTAAACAGCTGCCTGGTAAACCCTCTTTATTTTCTGTATGGTCTCTGGTACTTCAAAGTAAAATTGTGTTAGTGTTAAGAACCGTTTTCTTCCTGCACTAACCTTTGAACAATTTAGAACTAGTTTGTTAGATGTATAAAGCCAGAGCATTCAAAAATAGCCTGATCCTATACTCCAAATGTTGCTTGATTTTTTCTCCAAGGTGTGCTGATATCTCAGGAGCATGAATCCTTACAGCCTTTGGAATCATGGAGTTACATACAGACTACTCAGAAAACTTCATTTTCTGGACTTGCCAAAGCTTGCAGTTTCTGAAGTAGCTGAATATGCAAGTGAGAATCCTACAGCTGTCCTTTGCAAAACCAGTGAGCATTCCAAATAAAACTATTGGAAAATTCTTGTCTAAACGCTAGCAAATATTTTACTGTCCACAAGGCACATAATTAAACTGATTTTAAAAAATAAAAATAATCTGTAGACATTTAACTTCAAAGGAACCCACAAAGATTTTTGGAGGCAAGGCAGGATATAAAAAGCATCTATATCACATACTGCATATATAACACACATATTGCATATATAACACACATGTTGCATTTAAGCATACTATTTTACTAGTTTTCCCTTTGGATATTTTTAGGTATTGCCTTATATCTGATTGCTGATGTGTATAGATGTCCTCTACCACCATTCATCTCTCCTGAATGACAAATTTTTTCCATTTGACTTTTTTTTTCTTTTTTTTTTCCTCATAAAGCAATGTGCAGATCATCTTCCAGCACTTGCGTTGCTACTTAACCTATGGTTTGCTTAAGTGTTTGCAAGAGCTGTGCTAGTGTTAGATGCCTTTCTGATTGCAGCTTGCTCTGGTTTTATCTTGCAAGTGTCCCAGATGCTGAGTACTGTCACACAAGCTATGCCAAAGCTTCAAGGGGAGAAGCAGTTCACCATGTGCTTTGCAGTTCTGGCTAGGGTGGGACCCGGATGGGTTACAGCCATTTCAAAATTCATCTTGTGGAGAACAAGCTGCAGGAGTCAGAGGGATGGCATACTCCTAGGTGTCCTGCCAGCATGGGACTGGGATCTCCTGGAGCAGTGAGTACAGATCCCAGAGCCACGGTGTTTCCCTGGGTCCTATAGCACAGGACTGGAGTTGCTGTTTTGCAAAACTCAAGTGGTTTTGGGGCACGCTGTTCCCCAAAATGCGCTGCTGCTGGTTTTGATGCTTGCAGGGTGTGAAGTCAGTGCTGCTGTGGGTCACTGTGTGGCTCTGAGGGGATAGGTGTAGTAGTCCTGCAAGCCCTGAGCAGCATCACAGCACTATGTGTGAGTAGGCAAGTGTTTGTATCTCTTAGCTTGGCTTGACTAATGTGACAGGAGAAGGCAGAGGCTGTGATTCTTTGGTCTCCCCTCCCCACCTCAGTTCCTTGCCAGCTGGCTCTCAGCCCTGATGTGGTGGGCTGAGGGTGGTATCTGTGGAAGAGGCAGAAATGGCCCATGTGCTGGTGCTGGAGTGGAGCTGCCCTGGTTCTGTGGCCTGGCTCCATGACAGCTGTGTACAGCCCTTGGACCAAAGGGCTGTGTCTCAGCACACAGCAGTGATGTACTTACTCTGCGAATCAAAGGGAGTGGCTTGAAATACTCAACTTCTCTCTTTTTCCTCCCTTCCCCCACCCAACACCCCCATATCCAGGGGGAGATGATCCTTGCATATACAAAGCACATGCATAGGAGGATCTTAAACCTGAACATTCAGCTGCTGTAATAAATAAAATGTAGCAAATTATCTCAAAGAGAAAGGAGAAATGGGAGTCAAAAGGCCAGGGTATTCTGGTCCAAAGCAGATGTTGTCAGTATCTGGGGTGGATGTGCTGGAAAGGGAGTGAATCTTGGATGATGTCAGTGAAGTGCATAGCCCAAAGCTGGGGGATGGGGCAGCTTCCCCAGCAGAGCTGCTGGCTGTCAGCAGGGAACACAGCTGTGTGCTGCCCCTGGTGCCTTACACCTCCAGCCCAGAGGCGTGGGCACATCAGGAAAGTGGAGTGATGGCTGTATCAGTGAGTGGGGCCTGTGGCGTCATGTAGGTGTTAGTCTTCTACTGCTGCACCAAGGAAAAGTTTTCTCTGCATCTTGCTTTTCTGAACACTTTGGGATCACTTCTAAGGCCAGTCCAAGTAAGAGCAAATAGCTACAGTCAGTCTAGAGCTGTTGGGAATTACTGGAATGTGATAAGGACTTAAAAAGAAAGGAGAGTCCAGTGTTCAGGGAGAAAAAATCCATTTAAGGGGTTTTTTCTAAACTTCAGGAAGATGGAGGGACATCTGTGGACTTGTGACTTTTGTGTAAGCATCTCTCCTCATTCTTCTTTCTCTGTTGCAGTGAATGGAGATTGTCCACCTCTTTCCTTGTCCTTCTGTCCCCTCCCATTTTACCCAGGCTGACAGATGTGGCAGGTAACCAGGCGGGCTCCCAGCTGTGTGCCTCTGGTGTTAAGGTCCATCTACTGCTCTTGCCAGCTCAGCCCAAAGGCTTTTCCTTTCACAAGGTTACATTCACTCATCTTTTTTTACCTAACAGGAGGTGAAAGTCCCACTGAACATGAAACATTTTGTCAATCCTCTGCAAGCTGAAAAACAGAATAAATTTATTCGTGGGCTTTCATTAAACTCATACAAAAGCTAGATGCTGCCCTCTCTTCATTACATTTTCACTCTCTGTTACTGTACTACTTTTCTGAGTTCAGAGCTCCTTTTCCTAAATAGGGTCTGTGACTGTTTTCTAAGAACCCTAAACCAAGAAGCAGCCCCGCTGCCATCTTAATCGACTTCCTTCATCATTCACCAGTATTTATTAATGGTTTTGCTTTTATAGATCCTATTTAAAATAGATTTAAAAATTCAGTAACAGTAAAAATGGCAGTATAACTCTGGCAAGCCTTGTGACTTGCTCATTTTCAGGTGTCATTTGTGACTCTTGATGTAACCTGTAGGTTCAAGGGCCTTGTATGGGGCCTGAAAAAACTGCCACGGGAGGGGGAAAACCAAAACAGACTGGCAGGTGATTGCTTTCTTCAAAAGGGAGTAGATCAAGTCCCATCTGTTCACTATTGCAATTGAGTCATAGGCAAGAGCAGTTGGGGCTGCCCGCACAAAATGACAGGAAGATGCTGCTTTTGTGTGTGTCTGTTGGAGCCTGCATCCTCACCCTGGAGGAAGGAGCTCCAGGATGCTGCTATGCCAAGAGGCCTTACTGCTGCTCTGATCTTCACAATCATACCACCTTTCAGATATTCAGCATATTTTGCTACGTGTTTTAGGGCTTCTTGTAACTCTGGGTTTGATTGATTTGGCAAAAAGGTTTGGTAACTTCACAACTGAGCTGTTACAGTTGCTGAAATCAGTGTGCCTGCTGTCACTGCAAGTGATCTAAAAAGGATGCATATTTTCAGGACACTTCTGGGGAGCAATGTAGCAAGGGTTGTAATCAAGCTGTTGAAAAATAGAAACTCTTACTTTAAAAAGTAATTTTAAATTCTCTGTACATTTTGTAAAATGAACTTTTGAAGCCTGTTTTCCTCTGCATGTTGATATAGTCTCATGTGAAACTTGGAAAGGTTTGTCCTAAACTGTTGCAGAGAGCCAAAGTAAAGTACATGTGTTTTGTTGTTTTGTTTTTTAAACTGTGGCAGGTCTGCTACTTAAATATAGTTGCTACCACTGCTACTTAAATAAAATGAAGTTTAAACAAGACATATTGCTCCAGTGTAAATCAATTTAATTCACGTTATTACAGTTAATTGCATATAGCAGAGCTTTCTCTGATTTTCTTTTTTTAAAAATGCGTATTATTAAGTGATGGAATCTTGAAACATGAAGAGAGCAGGACAAAGGTAGCTAAATATGAAGCAAGGTGTTTCCCAAGCAGTCCTGAAAGTTAATAGCTGAGGGTCTAAGTATGTCATCTTAACCAAGTTATTCAGCAGTAGGTCATCAAGCCAAAGAGATGGCAGATTTTAAGCCAGATGAATCTTCAGCACCAGAGCAGAAAGTAGCCCAGACCAAGATTGCTGGGTGAGACCCTCAGGCTTGAGCACATTCTTATGCTGCTCCAGGGCCCTGGCTGGGAAGATGCTGTGCAATGTCTTTGCTTGACAGAGAGGATTCCTGTCTTGGAGTGCAGCTGCCTTTCACAGACCCTTTCTGCATGAGCTGTAGCCTGGACAGCAGAAACGGGAGAACTATCAAGGTGAAGGGCACATCTTCAGAGTCCAGGCTTTGTTACTGCTAATGTAACAGGCAGTCCCCCAGGGCATTTTGCCAGGAAACCCCTCTAATTTGTGGAAAAGGATAGGCATGGTGCAAAAGTAGCTTATGGCCTGCAGAGCCATCTGCTTCTACCAGTGTCTGTGTTGACAGCAAGTTTAGCACTGCATCCCTAAGTGGATCGTGAAATCTCACCCGTTCTGCTTCACAGTTACCTATTTCATTTTCTAAAAGTCCTTTCTACCAAGGGAATTGGAGCAGTGGCTCTCAAAAACACTTTGGCTGAGGTTCCTAGTTAAAAAGAGATTTTAAGAAATTCCACCCACTTCACTGCAGTTTTAGCATGGCAGTAACAAAAATGAATTTCTAAACCAAACTCCAAAGTAGGCAGCAATGTTTTATATGTATTTTATACTCATTGAAAAGAATATGAAATGTATTTTGCCTGACTTTGGTATTGCAGCTAACATGTTTTAAAGGAGTAGCTGTAAACTATGAGTTGCCATACTTAGCTGAACTGTTCTCTATCTTGCTGTTACATGCTATTTGAGACCCAAGCATTTTGGGCTCCATGTGAATGTAACTATAAAATAATTTCAGCCTAATTTTAATACTCATTTAATGGCTAGAAAGATGAACTTGAAATGCAACTATTAATTAGCTGGTCATAATTCTTACTTGCTTCAATTTTTCTTTATTTAGCTACCAACTCAGATGGAAGTATCTGATTGAATAGTCCAAAGCTAAAGTTAAAATCCTTCTTGTTCACCTTGAACATCTTAACCTTAGAGTAGCTCCACCATTTCTGTGAGAAACTTGAGTCTGCAGATAACCTGTTTTAAGTTGCCATTAAAGACAATTGCATTTTTAATTATATTGTTTCTCCTATATTGCATCCACATGTGTGTGGATACAGAATGTTAATGTGTCCATAGAATTTTATTGTAACTACACAGAACTGTCACTATTTTGCTGTGGTATTTGTTGCTGATATTTTACTAGAGCAGTGGACCCAAAGTCCTTTTGTCTTTATAAACATCTAAGTCAACTGTTGTTGTCATCCTTGCAGTAGACCTCTGGTTCCTACAGGATGGGTGCTGTGGGGTTTCCTAACCTCTCCACTTTCTGTGCTCTTTAAAGGGGTGCATATTGTGCTTGGCCAGCTGATGGCTGGAAGTCTCCATTGTGCTGTTATGGTAGCATAAGTCTAGCTGGGAATTCAGGCTGGCTTTGAGCAGTAATAGCAACCTACTGTCACTTTTCCTCTTCCCTTTAGTCATTTTGCAACCTCAAGAGAACAACTGAGAGAACAACCTGTGTTGTTAGGCCTCTTGTTGAAATAAATAAATCAGCCTTCCTGTAGAACTGTGTGCTTCAGATTGTGAGTGTATATACATACACACATCCTTTGAGTTGTGTGGGTTGGAGTTTTTTTTTTTTGAGTCTTAGTGTGAAGAGGAGCAAAAAAAGTAAAGAGCAGTTTTCATTTAGAACAAATGCTCAGTGAAGCAGAAAGAATACCTTACTTTTGTATTGTGGAATGTTGATTTCCTGAATCTCAGGACATCTTGATATTGTGTGAACTTTAAAATTTAAATGTATGGGGATGTAGAGAAGTGAATTTCAAAATAAGACATAGCATGAAGTGACACTGAATATATTGCTAAAAATCGCTATTTATAGATTTCCTACAGGTGTTAAATTTGAAAAAGAAAGATGAGGAATCTATATCTCTATTTTACATGTTTACTAGGTCAGCACTCTGGTATTACTGGAATTGTATTTATGACTAAATATGGTAGACTAGGTTTTAAATTTATTGGGCTAGTTTCTTTAAAGTAATGATTAACTGTTGAATACTGTAATTTTTCTTAGCAGTTCCTTTGTAAGTGTGAGAACAGAATAAATTACAAATGAACAAAGAGGAGAAATCCCTGTGTGAAATACATGTTTTTTTAACTTCAAGAAAGTATCCGTAAACTTGGTTTTTGAATGGGTTTCAGGGAAGTGATAAGGACTGGTACTGTCAAGGAAACTTAAGTAAATGCTGTCATTTTTAGTGTGATTAGCTGTACCTTGTGTTTTCAGTTTAACTTAGCATACATATATATATGCGTAGCATACATGAACCTTTTATCTGCTAATTATAGAATCTATAAGGTTGGAAAAGATTTCTAAAATCATCAAGTCCAGTCATTAACCAAGCACCGCCACGTTCATCACAAAGCATGTCCCCAAGTGTTAATATTATATTCATTCTGGGCACAACATAGAATAGAGCATATTTTACCCTTTTAGAAGTTGATTATTGGTCTTGTATATCTCTTTTTTCATTTGCATCCCAGCAAATTTCCCCAGCATATCCCGTTAATGCAACTTCCGTGTATAAGTTTAGCATCTGTATGATTTGGGTATTTAGAAAGGCCTTTGTCCTGCTTCTCCTGTAAGCATTGTTTGCACACAGTAGATCACTTTCCAGACATACAGCTGTTTGTTTAAAGCAGTATAATAATAGTTTATAATGCTTGCTTAATGCGTAGACTAAGTAGCCTACAAAATATTCATGTTGCTGTCTGTGCCAAGGAAGCAGAGCACGCCGCTGGAATGTTTTCAGTTCTACATATCTGCTTGTAAATGGGAAAGTGGCTGTATTTGTCAAACTGAAAACACCAGCAGCCCTATATGTTGGTGTTACTTTTAAGCAGATGTGTGTTTTGTAACACAAGTATAAGAAACAGAGGAGGTAAAATGAAAGAATTTGAGAGATTTCTTGCTGAGGGAAGGAGCTTGAGCAGAGTGCTGCTTACAGCTATAAATATCTAGAGTGGGCTCATGCCAGAGTAAAAGCAATAACTCTTTTATGATGTCAAATGGACAAACTAATAAATAATGTCAGCATTTGACAGAGTCATGTGTGCTCTGACTGGGCTCTTCTAGGTAGGGTCATGTGTAATATCAAGTTTACGTATTTGAAGATACATTTTAACATTATATGGGATTTTCTATTTAGCACAATGATAAAAAAATATACCAAAATCACAATGCCAGTGTAATTTGTACTTTGTTAATATGAAATACATTAACAACAATAATAATTCAGTCACTACCCCAATATGTGGTACCTGTTCTTGGTCTCTGTAATATGCTCACCATCATGATGCTGGCCATTACTAGCTGCTGAGAAGGAATACATGGGTTGAAACCAGCCCACAGCTATCTTTGATTTTATTTATTTATGTTGCTAATTGTTCAATTCTTACGTGCTTTGCTGGTCTGAGCCATGTATACATGTCTTCATTGTGCTAGTTTGGGAGACATTCTCACTTCTTTAATGAACTTGGAGAAATATTTGATCCACTGAGCGGTGGTGTAGTTAATTGATTCACTCAAATGACATAGCTGTTCATCTAACACAAAGACCACCCTCGGGTGCCATTTGTGTTGAGATACAGTCAGCCCTGTTTGCAGCAGCTGTGGTCAGTCCCACCCTGCATTATCTCCTGAGCTTCAGGGCATATAGCCCTTGCCCATCTCCTCTCAGCCTTCCTCTGCCATTTATTGGCCAGTCACAGCATTTTACATCAAGATTGATCTCTAAATAGAACAGATAATTCACTGATCTGTTTGATCGGCTGTGATTCATTGGTTTTTATCATTTTGATTTGTGAACCCCGGGAGTCCTTCAGCAGAGTGTCATGCCTTTCAGACCCGCCCCCCCCCGCCCGCCTTAGATCAGGCAATTATATGTAGTCCCTAAACAAACAGGCTACTCTCAAGTTACTTTCACCCATTCCCAAAGCCTGGTTTGTGGACCTCCAAACCTTCATTTCTAGCTACAGTGGTAATCGTGCAACTGTGATAAGCAGTTCTGGGAATCAGAGCTGCAAGGCGACCAAGAAATACAAAGGTGTTCTCCAGTGCTCTTCTCATCTTGGAAGGCAAGATAAGGTGTGTGAGCAGCATGTCAAACCCTCGTCACATTGTGGTTTTTAAATAAAATACAGTGAGTCTAAGAAAGATGAATGTTGCAAGTGTAACTGTACCTTTCCATTATGATTGTGAATTTGTGGAAGAGCCAGTAACTTCTGATTTACATAATTGACTTTCAGTGTAGGGGAATAGAAAATAATTTTTCAAAATTCACAGTTTTAATCTGATTAGAATTATTTTTCTCATAAAATCATAGTGGCCCTAAAAATTAATCCCCTGCTAAGAATTAAGATCACCATAGGTATTATCATAATTTAAACTGACGTAAGTTTTGGTTGCTGAGTCAGTTATGTATGCTCTGCATATGTATGCTCTACATATATATGCAGTCATCATAGCTGAAGTATAGACAGTACAGCAGCCTGGTTCAAAAATAATAATTGAAAAATTAATTGACTTGGATCAGAAGGCTTCTTCTATGTGACTGAGATTGGATGAAAGAGAAAACAAAGTGTAATGATGAATGGTCATGTGTTAAGCTGGGGTTGCTTTACAGTGTTAGGATAAAGGGAACTGTAATGGGTCCTATTTTATTTAACATTTTTATTTATTATCTTGAAGAGGACCTAGATCACAGGTTACTTAAATTTTTCAGCTATTCCAAATGAGGAAATAGAAATATTATTTTGAACAGAAAAATCTCAAAAACTTGGAAATAAATTTTTTTGGAGGATAGGAAAATTTCAGTATAGACAAGTTGGGTGGCATTTAATCTTGGTGCTATTGTGACAGAAGTCACAGGAAGAGTGACACGTAGAGATGTTAATAAAAGGGAGCTTTTTAGGGTCAGGAGGAAACAACAGTAACCTCCTCCATCCACCCAGTCACAAATACCAACGGACTGCAGAGGTTTTTGGGTGTTCAAGAGCTATTGTAAACACTCTGTAATGCCTGTGCAGAAGTCCTTGCTGCTCCCTACCAACCCTTTCCTGGCATTGTCACAAGCATCCTGTTGTTATGGAGCCAGGAGATTTTACTGCTGTGGTGCCAGTATGCAGCAGTAGAGGTTGGGAAGTTATTGGAAAATCAGTATGGCATTTGGAATTAATGCAGAATAAAGGTTTATTGCAACTGTACATGCCAAATACTGACCTTAAGCTTGCCTAGGTCAGGAGATGGGCAGGTACCCTTCCAAAGTGCAACAGAGCTGACTGAATTGCTGTGAACCAGCAGGGGTGGTCCCAAATTCCTTCTTTTCCTCTGCCAGTGTTGCACTTGGCCACCACTCTCCACCCCCATACTTGCCTGTTCTGCTGATTTTGGCATGTGGGGCTGTGTTGCTTCAGCAGTTCAGCCTGATAACCTGGCATTGAGCCACTCAGTTTGTTAGGCTGGTGTAGTGCTGGATTAGTAAATGCAACCAACACAGCAGCAGGTCCAAGGAGAAGTGGGGTAGCCCAAGAGAGCCCAGTTCAGTCAGAGCAGAGGACACAATTTTACATAAAGTTCATAATGGCGTTTTTTAAATGAGCAGGAAGTTTTCTTTTTCTAATCAAAACCTAGATAATTTAAATAACTCTTTCTTTGGTAATATCCTTCCAAGAGAAGGAGCAAGAGTCTGCAGTCAGGCCACAGAGGTGGGGAAGGAAGGGATGCTCCTGGTTTTACTGTGGAGTAGCTGAGCACTAGTGTTGCACTCCCCATCCCTCTGCAGAGCTCTCTGCTCAGGCTGGCTGGGTTGGGGGAATGAGATGGCTGCCATGTGTAGCTTCACCTGATTTAATTTTCCTGTCTGCCAGCTGGGGATAACCTCTTCAAGGAATGAAGTGATTATAAATCGACTGTCGAGTTATTTGAAGAAAGGGAATGTGCAAGTGCCTAGATAAAATTTTGGCACAATAGTTTGTATGTGCATGAGCTTATGTCAGTGAATTACTGAGGTGAAAGTGGAAGTTTGCACTGCAGGCTGCAGTGGGAATGTGAAGAGGCCCTTGAGATGGGTTTGTTTGAATTGTTACAGTGGTTTGTTTAAAAACTAACAACCCAAGTAAAAAATACCTTCTTCCAAAGTGATAGCTAGCTTTGCTTTCACTACAGGCGTTGAAAATTAGAGATTAAACCTGAGTTTAAAGCTGCTTGAAAATGAGGAAAAAAGAAAAGTGCTTGTCTCCTCACTGCCCCATTGAGCATACATTGGATCTTTAAACATAGAATACATCTGCTTTAAATTGCTTTCATCAGATGAATACTTTTATTAATAAGACTTAGGATAAAGTTGTTCTGCGAAAATGTAACACATGCCTTTGTGGCTGAGTAAATCCAAGCTTTCCTTTTCTGCCCTCTCCCAAACTAGACTGATGGTGCAGTAGGTATAAAGTTGGCTTAAAACCCTGAGTGGCTGAGCTCAGTGTGGGGTTGTCCTCAGAGCTGATGTCACAAAATCAGCTGCAGTCTTGAGTCAGTGGAGAACTCTAATGCTGAGCAACTGAAAAATATCAGTGCATTAACTTCTCATTCCATATTGATCCCCAAACAGAGTTTCAAAGAACTCTATTACAAAAAAAAGAGAGGGGTTTAAGTAGGGATTACTTTTTCGTGTCTTGTAAAGAATATATTATGCGTGTGGCAAGCTAAAGCTTTGAAACTCAACTTCCATCTGCGCTCCATGACAGTATTTTATTTAATTCCATGTCTAAGAGACAAGGTTTGGAAATGAAATTAGTTTGTGTCATGCACAGTTCCTGTAGAGATCAAAGGCAGACCTGTTAATGCAACTATTGCTATTCATGAGTTTCATAGCCATGTGAGTTTCAAGTTAATTATAAATGCTTGTTTAATCACTTAACAATAGGATATCTGAGTCTCATCTGGGCATAATGCTTATAGCTCCCACTTTTTTTAATTAAAGCAAATGTCTACCTTTTTTCCCAAGAAATTAATTTTGGTGGTAACGCTCTAGGCTCTAGCAGGTCAGGGTATGCAAATCTTCTTTTACATGTTGGACTGTTGCATGATGGATGTCTTTATTTTATTGTTCCATAACTGCCCCTCCCTCCCTTTTGAATACAGGGGTTGTATAGTAGCCTGGTTTTCATCATATGTGGCATAAATTGCTCTAGTTCATATAGCAGAATTCTTTTTGTGAGATTTTACTAAAAACTATGTGCATTATCCCTAGGAGATAATGCATTGTGAGATACACTAATGTATTTATCATTTTAGTTTATGAACACTTTGTTTAAAGGATTTTAAACCTGAAGAGGTAAGTAGGGCACCTGTCTGACCTTCATATCACAGACAACTGTGCTTTATTTGAAGATCCATGATTAAGACTAATTATTTTAGTTAAGATAAACTATTTCAATCCCCTGAAAATTAAATTCTTGTGCACTAGGGGAGCCAGCCACAGTGCCAGCAATGCCTGAGGCACTCGGAGCAGCAAGGAATGTTAGATCAGAAATACGGATGAATCAAGTTGAGCTGCAGAGAAGGGTGAAAAAGCCTCAAGTCCTACCTAAGTGTAGCTTCCTCCACAGTCCTGGATCCTGATTGTCCACAGGGATGAGGCGAGCGGAATGCTCTGATCAGGCATCATGTAGGGGTTTCTCTGTGTCAGTCAAGTGAGTGGAATATGCAGTTCTCATTGCACTCTGCTATTTCTGAGGAAGAGCAAGAGAGAGGAATAAAAGAAAAACTAATGCACTCATTAGTTGTGCATTTGAGGAAGGAAGTTCTTTCTTGACTTCTGAGATAGGGGGTTAATTATAATCATCACACTGCAAGTACTCAGTGTGTGGAGGACCCTCCTGACCTCTTGACCTCTAAGGTATAAAGTGTTTAGCAAATTCAGACTGCAGTGCTAAAAAGAAGCACCACAAACAACCACTTAGGCTGGCTTCATAAATGTTCTAGAATCAAGCATTAATTCTCTTAACTCTTAACATTAATTGTAAGCGTTAATTAAACACCCAGAACTAAAATTAAAGCTATTAACTCATGTTTTTTCTCACAGCCTGAGCAAGTCTACTGTCTAGTAAGGTGTTCTCTTGTTGCCAAAAAATGGCACCTGAATTTGCTTAGGTTCAGTGTACAGCTGTTGGCTGTCTCTGTCAGCAAAACTAAAGGTCCTCAGCTGACTCGATCTTTTGCAGTTTCATTGTTAGGCACAGTGATCCAGCCTTCTCTTGCAAGAAGAGGAGGTCATGTTCTTCAGATGGCCAGTCCCACAGCTGCTTCCCTGTCCTCTGTTTTTATGTGCCTCTTCTCTGAACTCCTCTGCATTCTAAATCCCTTCTGAATCTGGATCTGAGAACCAAGCTGTGTTGTGTAGTCCTTACTGGATTTCTGACTAGTGTAGTAAGGGACTTTTTTCTTGATGCCAAGGACTGCAGCAGCCTTGGTATCATTTGGAGAATCACTGAACAGGCACTGAGCAGACCTCCTGTGTTCCACCCTCTCCATGGTTGGGTTCCCTGGAAACCAGTGGTAGACACTCACCCTAGGTGAGTCACCTGTGGTGGAGGGGAAGGCTGTGTAGCACTATTGATTTTCCTGTAATGAGAGCCAGAGCCAGCTCTGCATAGTGGATGTCATCAGCTCCACTGTGAATCTTGTTCAAGCACATGTAGTTTGCTATTTGGGATGCTGCTTGAGAACTTACTTTTAGCTGACAGCATCAATGAAGATCAGAGTCTGTGCTTCTGGAGGGATGATACATACATGTTTTCTTTTCTTCATACAAACTTAGTCTGCTGCTGTTTTGAAGTGTGATTCTCAGGAGAGCCTTCCTAATGCAGCACATTAGAAATACAGTATGTAAATGCTGGAGCTGGCATCTGTAACTAAAGCATGGGGAACACTCCTTTTTCTAGGAAAACGTTTTCCTTTAGATAAATGAAAATCCTATTGTTTGGCTGAGGATTGACCTCACACATGGGCAAAAGGTTAAGAGACAGAAAGGCTTATCCATTTGGCATGTAGCATTCAAAGTCAGGCATGTTGCCAGTAAGTTCAGTCAGAGCAGAGAACACAATTTTACATAAAGTTCATAATGGCATTTTTTAAACGAGCAGGAAGTTTTCTTTTTCTAATCAAAACCTAGATAATTTAAATATCTCTTCGGTAATATCCTGACATTGTCCGTGGTTAAGGGACCCCCAAAGGAAAAACTAAGTGATAGCAGCTGCCTGTGTCAGCCTGTTCCCAAAAGAGATCATCTGTCCAGCAGACATCAGTGGGAGTCTGCCTGGCAGAGGGATGTGTGCACAGAAACCAAATTGCAGGATTGGGATCTAAATAGGATTGTGATCTTTGTTTTCCAATCTGTGTTGTAACTTTACTCTGTTTATGCCAGTATATGGGATTTGTCCTAAACCAGGACAGGGATCTGACAGTTTGCCTTTGCTCAGGTTGCTCAGGATTTTATTTTCTGTGTTATATTACTGATTTAAAAAAAAAATTTAAAAAAACCCAACAAACAAACAAAGCCCCAAACTACCTAAACCCAGTGCTTTTCATTTTTCAAGAGTTTGATTAAAGAAGACAGCAGTGATGATAGCAGTTCTGAAGGAAACCATTCCTAAACTGAGAGTTCACAGCAATGTAAAGAGCAGCTGTGAGTATAAGAAGGGGTTACAAATGCAAAAATAGTTTTCTTAAAGTTAATTGTATTTCAGGCGAGGCAGTAGGGTTCATAGAGCAGATGGCACAGGAAGGATTGCTCAGAGAAAGTTTAAACTTAGTAAAATCTCAAAAATCAGATTAAGAAGACAGATGGGATTTTGGATTGGAATGCTACCATTTAGGGATCTTTTTGTCTTTTTTTCACTTTCCCAAATTATAACCTTGAAGATGCTGGAATTTTTTTTATATAGCTTACAATAAATTTAGTACTAGAAAACTGGGAGGGAGCTGCACTTAAGCAGCTGTTTTCACAGTAACTAGTAGTTTTGGTTGAAAAACACTTGAAAAACATTTTCTCATTTGAAAAAAAAGTAAGGAGGTTTATTGTTTAAAAGAAAACAAAGGACTATAAATATAAGATAGCAGATTTGCACTAGACTTGCTTGAGCATACCTATACATCAGCCTTGAACTCTTTGTGGAATTTACCCCTGCATTTGCTGGTTTTATTTGCTTTTTTCCCACTAACCTTCTTTTCCCACTTTGCTTTGGGATTCTTAAAGCAGAGTTGAAGGGATGTGTTAAACAGAGGCACTGTTTAACATCTGCAAGTGGCCCATTTCTACCTCCACTTCTAGACAGGGAGACACAGGCTTTTTGCCCATCTAGAAAATATGTTTTTGCCTGTGGTTTATCTTCTGGAAATGACAGTTATCCTAAGTGGTTCTTGCCTTGGACTTGAATCTTTCCTATAGGAATATAATGGCAGGACACACACTAGTGGTGCAGGCAAGTGACTCTGGCTCTGTACCTGTGCCCACCAGTGCTACCAGCCAGCAGGGAAGTATGTACCAGACAGATGAGGTCTGAAAAAGACACATTCACACCACACCAGTCAGGAGCCAGGTACATCAGACAGGGCTATGGCTCAGGCATAGCCTGTCTTGGCTGTGGCTAGCTTGTCTGGGGAAGAGAGACAGACCACAGCTGCCCTGGGTGAGTTCTTGCCCAGGGTCTGTCACCTCAGCCATTTCTGCTTCGCTCTTAAATGAGGAAACATCAGCACTCTTCACCTTTATGTCCCATTCCTCCCTCCAGGACCTCACTGTAGCACAGAACAAAGCTTCTCCAGAACTTAGCAAATACTCCAAGTGTACGTACAATAGTGTGAGAATGAAGCAGGCTTCCCTTTAGCAGTTCATCTTTTGCGGTGCTTTCAGTTCCCAGCCTTCATCTGCAGCTGTGCTTTTTCTGCATCCATGTGCCTTTAATTCTTTGTGAGCTCCTTGCTGTGGTAGGCTGCAAAATTCAAGAATAATGTACCTGCTTTATACCTGCTCTTTGCTGAGAGTTCCCACTAAAAAGTTTGCCAGATATTTTAAATACTCTATTGCTTAGTTAAAAGTAGGTCTTCTAAACAGCTTCTAATTGATTTCATCTAGTATATGTAGTCTTTTGATCTAAGACCTCCCTATTAATTAGAGATCAGACTGATCTTGGGTCAGTTGTCCTAACTCTGCTGTCTTATTTCCCTTCTCCAGTTCCCCTGATCCTCAAGAAGTGCCTGAATATATTCTAGTAATTCTGAAACTTACTTTCTCTTTTTATAGGTTGTTCTCATCATATCACTGTTTGAGAGGATGTTTTCTTCAACAATTTCTTTCCAGTTTTAGCTTTTAATCATTCAGTTGCTGTGGAAATTACAGTGATAATGTAGGTTTAGTGTTCGAGCCTTCGCTGCTGCATTAGATAAGAAAAAGGAGCTGTCATGTGGGAGAAGGCCCTGAATTAAGCAAGTTGTGTACATTTCACATGTTTGTCAGGGAAGATAACACAGGAAAAGGAATTAGGATTGTTCAGGCTGCTGGGATTTTCTCTATCTGCTCAGGAAAAAACATGTTAATATCAAAAAGAAGGAGAAAACAAGCCCAGTGTCTGATCTAGGGACTGTGGTTTGGAACAGCAGTTCCAGTCTGCTGCCTTTCAGGACATCAGTCCTCTGTCTTGGGTGATTGCCTTTGACATTTCTGCTTAGAAGAAGGATTTTGGAAGCCCCCGTCCTTCCTTATCAGAAAGAGAGAGGGATGCAGAAAGAGAGAAGTATGCAGACAGAAGCCCTTACATAGCTATGGAGTGAGAGATAAAGAAATTTCCTATTGGGGATACCCATGGCCAGCTCTCTGATTTGGGAAGAGAAGGCTGGATTTGTGTATACAGGAAAATTTTATTGGTTTTTTCTCGTGATCAATTTTAGTAGTAGTTTCTGTTCTAGAATTTTGGATATATATAAGGAATTGAATTGATATGATACTTCTGTTGTTTTCTTACCCTCTTCCTTAATTAGTATTTAATATTCTAAAGCTCCTAGGTTCCTTCTTATCTGAGGTTGTTTTTAGAAAAGGCTAAACTTCCATGTTACTGAAATTGCTAACAGCAACATTCAGCTTGTTGTATTCTCTTGCTTTTTCTTTAATGCATCACCCATTATTCTTAACCTCATCTATTTTTGCATTCTTTGCTAGGAAATTCAAAGTGGGAAATGGTAAGAGCAGAGCTGTCTGGCTTTGCATCTAAGCATATCCCTCCACTTTGAAAATTAAAACTTATACTATTTGTTGTCCTCATGTTTGTAAATACATGAATATATATTTTCATTGTTGATTATTGTGGCTGCCTTTCACATACACAAGATTTTACAAGTTGCTTGGTGCTCAAGACAAGGGTTCTAAGGAGGCACTCTGTACTGGGCACCAGAGTACATGGACATTGTTTTTCAATATATATTTGTTCCTTTGACTACTAAATGCAAAACTGGGAAGAAGTCCAGAATCTTCAGTAGCTAGAATATATTTCATGCTGATCCCATCTAAATTGGCATGCTCCATTGCCAAGTTCTAAAGCAATGGCTGTGATGATGATGAATTTCTCTAATAGAGGTTTTGTTCAGGGTGGCTTGATATTTATATTTTCAGTACTGTAGGATTCAGAGAGAAGGTTTCTGCTTATGAAAGAGCCCAAGATATTGATCTTTCTGGCTGAAATGCCCTTAGGACAGATGTGCTGTTACATTTGTATTAGGTCCTCATGTCCTTTTAAACATTTAGGTTGTTACAGTTTGTTTCTCTGCCTACTCAGTTGTGTCATTTCACTATTGAAACTGACCACAAAGATTTTGTTAAGTTCTGTGTTTTCTTCTTGGTGTCACGTCTTGCTGGCTTGGGTCTTACACCAAAGTAAGTTCTTATAAGGCATTAGTAATAGAACAGAACTGTACTACCAGTACTGTTCTGTAGAAATCAGTGTAATGTTTTTGAATATATATGAACAGGAGGTCATGCTCCCTTTTCTGGGTATCACATGCAGAAATGTTTGCACATAGAGTGGGAGGATCTTGCTTGTGAGAGGCCGAAGTCTTCTGACACAAAAAGGGAGTTTGCAAAATACCATCTACTACCTTAGGGAATGGAGTAAGCTGAGGTGGGGAACTTCTTGCAAGAACAACAGAGTTTCCAGACATTAGGACAGGAATGAGATAAAGGGGACAGTTGGAGAGAAAAGACGGAGAGAAGTGTTCATTTAAGAGGAATTGGCAGTTGGAAGTGAAAAGAATCCAAGGAGTGTCTTGGTGAAAGCAGTAGATCATTGCTGGGTCTTTTCAACACAGCATTGCATTTAAGTCATGGTTATTGCAGAAAGGCGACAGCTGCTTCTTTAGAGCATGAGGCACTTGAACTATTGTAGGCACAGAAAAATAATCATAAATACAGAAGAATGCCTTCCAGAGGGACTGTCTTGCATAAGCCAGTCCATTTTTTGTAACAAAAGCCTGGTGACACAATGCATGGTTTAGTCATAGGAGTGCCCAGAGTGGACAAATATTGTGCATCTGGAAACATTTAAACGAGTAATTAGTTTCTGGAAAAATGGCAAATTACTTAAGAAAAATGCAGTCCATTGTGTTGGCTTTAGACTGCATATCTGCAGCACATATGATTCTCCTGACTGCCTTAGCCATCAATTCCTTGCTTCTCACCAGTAGTATGTGGGGACAGGTGATACAGTAGTGTCAGGGCTGCTGCTCTCACTGCTAGCACTCTGCATCCCACCTGGTTGTCCTGTGCTTTGAGGACATGGACATGATCCTCTGGGAATTCTCCACCTAGGTTAGACATCACCAGGGAAGTCCTGTGCCAGCTGGGGCAGTCTCTCCCACCAGAGCTGAAAATATCCAACTCTAGCACAGCCTACTCTATTGCCCACTTTCTTCCTGGGCTTCCGTCACAGCAGATTTCCTCCATTCCATTGCTCCACAGAGAGAATTGCTTTGGGAAGGAGTGAGGAGCATACCCCAATTGAAGCCTTTCCCTCTCCCCACTGCTACTGGAGAAGGCTGGCTGAGCAGAGGCTCAGCAAGGCAGGGACCTTACAGAGAGTTTCCATGCCCTGCTGTCCGTGACTAACACAGGATGTTTGATAGCACTCATTTAGAATTTCTGTAGTACAACAATACTCTGTGACTGACACTTTGTCCCTCAAAGGGAGTGTTGCCTGCCCTGGAGATGTGCTGCCCAGCTGCATGTGGGTCACAGGTGGAAGATAGATGTCTCCACAGCTGAAGTTAGCTGTTGGGCAGTAATTCAGGACCTGGTCTGGCTTGTAGCAGAATCTGCAGTGTCTCTGAAGAGTGACTGCCTGAGATGGAGAACTTCAGGCCAGTATAAAAGGTCGTACGTGGCACCAAAACGTCAGAGCTGGTGTCATTTCATGGTGTCTTCATACATGTCAGCATGTTCTAACTGCTGCCTCCCACAGAAGCTTTTCAGACAATAATCACTGTGGTTGTTTGTCATTACAGAAGTAACGCTGAAGGTCCATGTAAGCGATGCCAGCACCCATCAGCCAGTAACTGAAGCCTTCATTGAGATTTTTACCAACCAGATCTCCATTGCATCTGGAACCTCAGGAGCAGATGGCACTGCCTTCCTCAAGTTTCAGTATAAGTTGGGCAATCAGCTGATAGTGACTGCTAGTAAACATGCATATGTGCCAAATTCTGCACCATGGAAACCTGTAAGATTGCCTGGTAAGAGATCTTTATTTTTGTTCTGAGGTAAGATATTGCATCTAAAGGAAGCTACACAGTTTTGTATAATGTGTTTCAATGCTTGAGATCCTGGGTGGGAGGAGAAACATCTGCACATTTCAAAGATAGTAACATTTATTCCTCAGTTAAACTGCAGCATCAAGGCTGAGCAGAGATTCACTCTCCTTCTGGAGGTCCTCGATACAGTGCTACATCAGTTTTCAAACAACTGTTGGTGCTCCTACAGCTCCATAGAAAATAGAAACCTATTCCAGATCTCTTTCTTTATGGGAACTCTTGTTTCAGCAGCTGTGATGCACTCTTGCTTCTCTTCCAAGGTGTAGCAACAACTGTTGCACCATAGGCTGTAGTGTACAAAAAAGTCCTGGTCTTTTAGTTCTTAGCCATGTTAATAGAACAGTTTTAATCTGCAGTTTTGTTATCCAGATGGAAGGATTTTTACTAACTTAATTAGCATGGTTTTGCTTCTTCCACAGGCAAACAAATATAACAATAATACTTGCATGTTAGTTTTTATCAGAATGCCTCAGAACCTTACATTAGTTATTCGAGAGGAAAAATTGAGTCAGGAAGCCTATTTCTGTACTGCTAAAAAGAACAGATTGAGAGTGGCTTTCAAACCTAGAGATGTGACAGCTATATGAAGATGACATCCCAAGTTTCATCTGCCTTTCTTGTAATCCTCAGCTACAGTTAGGGTCCATGTAATTTGGGAATGGTCCTAGGCTTGTTTTATACCCAAATCACGCCTAAATAACATACGCCTCAGGTTTGATAATTAGCCTGGACCAAAACCATGTGAAGTTTTAAGTGCACTAATATTTAAATAGTGTATATGTTCCCAGGGCAGTGTTGAATTCCATGCCTTGGCTCCATTTTATTTATTAATATCAACATAGCCAGAAGGACTGCGTGACTTGCTGCAAGGTCAAGTAGCAAATGTATTTTCAGAAGGGGAAAGGAACGTGAATCTCTTCAAACCCAGAATTATGCTTTAGGCATTTCAACATGCTGTTTACTTATCTGCTTTCACTTGCTTCAGATAAGATAAGAGTGACTTCTTCCACATTTTCTGCACTGTATTCAGCCATGGTTTTCAGCTACTTAATGGAGCTACAGCAAAGACTCTAAGTCAAGCTCTTTGGGGTGTAGTGAAAGAATAAGAAGCAACTGAAAAGAGTTGCAGCCAGGAGAGTTTCAAATAAGTAAAAAGCAACAATTCATTACAGCAGCAGCAAAATTGGAATAAAATTGGTTGTGCAGAAAGGTTATGAAATCTTCACCTTTAAAGACATTCAGAACTCAACTGGACAATCCCTGCTTCATGGAAGAGATGATGTCCAGAGGTCCCTTCCAGCCATAATTGTTCTGTGACTATTTAGAAATTTCCTTTGGGTTTTCTTCTCTTTAAATAAGATGAAGTGCAGCTTTCTCAGCATACTTCATGTGCTTTTAAATGATTAAAGCATGCAATAACCTTGCCTTGTGTCTCATATCTTTCTGACTCATACCCCAGATCTCTTGAATGAGATGTACTCTTCCATAGCCTGGAGTTTGCTTGGTTCATTTTTTGCTTGTTGTTTTTCTCAAATACTCATTTTGAGGGAAGGGAATGAAACAGGGCACTTTTGTTTTAGCAAATCATTGAAGTTTAAAGAGCAGAAATTGTATAGGTTCCACAAAATCTTTCTTTCCATGGCTGAAACGTGAACTTATCTCGGAAAGTAGATTCGTTTCACCTCTGATCCTCCACCACTGATACTGGTAGATAGTTTGCCATTGATTTAATTGGAAGTAGAATCCTTTCTTTTGCTTCCTGTACCCTGAACCCTTTCTTCAATTAAAGAAACATCAAGTTACAACTCGATATGCCCTATGTAGATTTAATAGGATTGTTCTTTGAATTAGTCCTGAAAAGGTATGTGACATAGAAGTTAAGATACTTAGGCTTTTATATTTTGTATTGACTAAGATGCCTATAGTCTTTAAAAAACTTTACAAGAACTGTTTGTATTTAAATTCCCTGTATTTAAATGCCTATCATGCTTTTGACTAGCACAGTATAGAACTTTGAAAAAATGTGCAAGTTGTTTCGTTGTTATTTTTAAGCTGGTTTGAATGATGGGGAACAGGCAGCTTATCTCAGTCTTCATTCTGCAGTGTGCAGTCTGGGCACACCCACACAGCTGGATCCTCATTTCCCAAAAATGCTTGTTAGCAGTCCTAGGAGCTGTCCTGTGCAGAGCAGATCCCCCACTCTCAGAAGCATTCCACCCAGGGCAGTGTTTAGCTGATGTACCATCCTGTGTGCTGTGGTGAATGAACTATGGCTGTATTTACCTCAAATGGGAAAATGATAACCATGAGCAGGGAGTAGGTTTGAAAGCTAAAGGGTGGTAATGTTTAAAGTGCTGTAGCAGAACTTTGCCAAAGGATCAGGATTCCTCCATCACAGGCAATATGCTTTAGTAATAGTGTTATGTTGAAAAGATGTGCAGCCACTGAACTTGTGGTATTGTTGTAGTAGCTTCAAGGAGTATACATAAAGGGTTTTCTGTTCTTATAATTTGGCAGAAATTAACTTTTCCTATATTAACGAAAATAATTACTAACTCTTTACTGCTTAAGCAGGAGGATTATTTATTTATTTAGTGATAAATGGTAGGAGGAAAAGATTTAAGATCTCTTCTTCCATTAAAATATTTATCAGCAGAGCCATGACTCCACTTATTAACAGTTCATTAATTTAACATCACTTGAGTTGTTGAAGTGTTCATGATGGAAGATGTGTTCAACTGTCTGCTCTTAACTATGCTTAGATTTTTCTTTGTAAAAAATCTGGAAGGAAACTGGTAATCCTTACTTAAAAGGACGCTTCTTTTGGAGCAGTATATGCCATGAAGAAAGGGAGATGCTGAGACAGCACTGTTCAGTCTTTGTTGGTAGAGGCAGTGTCGTGGTTTAGCTCCAGTCATCAGCTAAGTACTACCCATGTGCTTCCTCCCTTTCAGCCTCCGTGGGGTGGGGAGGAGAATCATAAAAAGGTAAAAACCATGGGTTGAGATAAGAACAGTTTAATAATTGAAATAAAGTAAAATTTTAGAAGAAGACAAAGAAGAAGACTTAACAGAACGAGAGTATAGGGTAAAACCCAGTGGGGAGTAAAGCAAGTGATGCACAATACAATTGCCCGGCCCATCCCTGAGCAGCAGTTGACCCCTGCCAGACAACTCCCCCCAGTTTATATACTGTCCATAACATTCTGTGGTATGAAATTTCCCTTTGGCTAGTCCAGGTCAGCTGTCCTGGCTGTGCTCCCTCCCAGCTTCTTCTGCAGTTTCTCACTGACAAAGCGTGGAAAACTGCAAAGTCCTTGACTGAGGGTAAGCCCTACTCAGCAACACCCACACCATCAGTGTGTTACTGACATTATTGTCATCCTGAATCCAAAACACAGCACTGTACAAGCAGCAGAGAACAAAATAGATGCATCCTGGCTGAAACCAGGACAGTCAGTCGAAGCAAACCATGGTATTCACTATGGTGAAATGCAGTTTTAGGAGCAGAGGATGATGCTTATTTCTGGGAGAGGAGACCTCATCTGAAATTGTTTACTTGTAAAATAAGGTTAAAAACTGTGAAAGCAGAGTATAGTATTTCAAGGCTTGTCCTTGGCATAACTCTTCAGGGAAATGTGTGTCCAGCTCTGGATCCATGCTTCAAGAAGAATGTTTAAAACTGTGGACTTTTATCAGGGATGATTAAAAGATTGGAAAATACAGTTTACAGGGAAGTGCATAATTTATTTTGTTCACTAGCAAGAAAGTTCATGAGGTAATTTGATCATAGTCCATCAATACCCTCATAGAGAACAGGAAGCGGGTAAGAGAGGATTCTTCTGTCTAGCAGGCCTGTATAAAAAGAAGATCAAATGGCTGGAAATCGAACCTCTATAAATTTTGATGGGTAAAGAGGCACATGGTTTAACTGCCCTCATATTTATTTATTAGAACATTGATGTTGTGTTGTGTTCTTCACCACTGGACACCTGTAAAAATAAAATTGGAGTTTTTAAACATGTTTTCAAGTTTTGGTACAGCTATTGAGTCTGCAGCAATAATTAATTCAGGGAAGGCTGTAGTTATACAGGAATAAGGCTGGATCATCAGTGTCATCCTTCTGGCCTTAAAAGCTGTGTCTTTCTGTCTTTGTCATGCTGAGAAAAGACTGTGCAGAAAAGCCCAAGGGAAGCTTAGAGGTTATATATTCGTTGTAGTCTGGCAGATATGGAAGAAGATGTTGGCATGGTTGATTGCATTGAGCTCCCCAGGGTGTCTAAATTATATTAGCTTTCTTCATACAAATTAAGTTATTGGACTAAAGGCAAATTTTGTAATTGTGTGGCCTTAGTGCTACTTGCACTAGGCTTTCTTATGTTGCCTAATGTGTAGATCTGTTTCACATGTTGGGCATTGGAAAGAAAATATCCAGTTGTACTTGCAATAATGTGATTTTTTTTAATGTTTTTATATATATATCTATATATCTATATATATATATATATATATATATCTTTAAGACCATCTTTTAGATGATGGGTTTTTTCCATGTGTTTCTCATATTTTTTTCTTTTTTCTCCCATGCTTCTCCCAAACACTAAAATTTGCGATCTTTAAAAGGAGATTATATTTCTTTAAGCAGAAAAAGTGTCATCTCCCTATTAGTAGCTAATATCTATGTGGTCTCTTGGATTAAGTAATGTGTATTAATTTAGAGGAAATTCATAAAATTCCAGAAAATCAGAAGAGTTTGTGTTGATTTTCTGTTGACTGTTTCTGGGCATGCCTTCCTCAGCTTGCGTTTACTTCAGACTAGGATGAGTGCTCTCCAGGTATGGGATGCTACCCAGTTACCAAAAATAACTAGTCTACATTAGTCTTCTCTTCTGCTTCTATCTTTGAAAGCCACATGTGGACTGCAGGCAGTGATGCTCCTTACTGCTTTCATAGATGCAGGAGGCAGGTGGGCTCTGTGGCTAATTCCTTCCATATTTTGAGTCTTCTGGGTCTGAAGAACTTGGCATGAAATTATATCCTGTTTTTCATTCTGCAAAGATGTGTGTGCATACTGACACAGCCCCCTGCAGGGAGTGTCAGTACCCAGTGGGAAGGGAAGTCCTTGCAGGTAGACTTCTTGCAGCAAATACCATTTATCCATCTCCTTTCACACCACTGGTAGGATGACAGTAGTTCTGCTATAAATAGCACTTCCCTGGTGTAGGTGGTGACTCAGTAAGTACATGCTGCATTTTAAAGCAAATTATTCAGACTTATTCATCATACTTTGCCTTTCTGTATAACTTATGTAAGCATCTCAAAGTACTTAAAACTTAAATTTCATTAAAATCTTCCTTAAGTAAAAAGTATAGCTGCTGCACAGAAAAATAACTCAGCCAGACTGAGTGAGCATTTCAGTTCTCTTTATGTATTTCTTGTCTTTCTGTGGAGTTGGGAATTGCTTCATGTAAAACTTGAAACCCTGCTTTACACTGCACTCTTCAGTGCTTTGAGCTACCATGCATGACGTGCAGGAGTCAAAGCATAGAACATTTTGTTTAGTTCAGTAGTTACTCTGGCAATTTTACTGTTTGGTTCAGAAAATGCATGTGGTTTCTGTCATGTATACAATGTGATTTTATTCATTTGGGTGGCCTGCTTTTGCAAAAATGTGAAGAAAGTAAGCACTGTTGTTGGATTATGTTTATAAGAATTTAAATATATCCCACTTAAACCACTTCTCTCCCACAGTGTTCTCTTCACTGAGCCTCGGCCTTCTTCCTGAACGCTCAGCCACTCTGATGGTCTATGATGATGTAGTCCAGATAGTCTCAGGATTTCAAGGTATGCTGGCTTTGGGAGGTTGGAATTGAAATTTGAGGGACACTAAAGAAAAAGCTTGACAGCCTAGTGCTTTCTCAACTTTGTCCTGTAAGTGAGACTGGTATTCTCTGGGGGGTTCTGAGTTCCCTGAGGAATGCTTCTCTGTGGGATTGTTTTACCAAATTAATAGCTGAATTCGTCCCTAACTGCTGTGACTGGGGAATTCAAGTTACATGGTAATAAATGAGTTTGGACTTCAGTGTGCCATTTGAGAGCTAGAGATTAAATTTCTTACGCTATCTGTTAGATGTTTTTTCATCTAGCCTCATTTAACCATCCTTGAAGCAGACATTTCCTGGTGTTCTTAATGGCTAAGATTTTTCTCTGGTTTTATTTTGTTTCTTACTTCCAAGTGTGAAAGACTTAGATGTTTAGGGCATAGAAAAACTGAAAATTTCTTGTATCTGCGTTGTTGTATACCCAGTATAAACTTGCTTTTCCTGTGGACCCCTTGTCAGACTGCCTGTAGACCTAAGTCCTACACATTGAAACCCACTGTATTATAGAAATAAAGTTTGAATAACCTTTTCGTAAGGCCAAGCACAGATGTTAAAGTAACTGTAGTATCAGTCAGAGGAACAGTGTTTTCTGAATTGCAGAGTGAAGAGTAAAATGTTCATCTGACATACGGGTCTGATGTAAATTAGGCCAGTTGATGTGCTGGCTGGGGTAAGCCTGTTAATAAAAGAACAGGGTTTTTTAAAGATACTTTGAACCAGAACAAGGGCATATCCTTCCTGTGGGCACTCTTATTGTGCATAAATGGTGTCTTATTCACAATAAGTCTTATGCTTGCCATCATTTTAAACTCTACTGGATAGTTAATAAACAAGGGAATGGTGCCCTCAATAGTATTCCAAGATAATCTTGTTCTGTCTGAGAGAATATAATACAATTATGCCTTCCTGGCATATTTTTTTAGTTAGAAGCCATCCAGACACAATAGGCTTTTCATTAATGATAGCACTATTTACAACTGGAGCTGAAAATGCATTAAACAAATTAGGTAGCTGATGGAATGGTCAGAAGGAGCTGGAGAAGGAGCTGCTGTACATATATTCTGCAATTTGAGAGCTGGACATTGTCTAATGGGGTAAATTAGATGGACGGTGAACTGTGTTAGAACACAAGGGATTCCATTAGGCAAGACATGAAACATTGTTTGCCAACAGTATTCCACTATCATGCTGTATTAAATACTCTTATTCTTAAGCAAATATGCTGATATTATGCAATTAACTGAAAAAGAACAGTATTTTCATGTTCACAGCCTCTTTCAAAAAAAAGGGAGCTGCTGAAGGACTAGAGGGACATTTAGCAGCTGAGTGAGACTCAAATATTTTCAACATAATCTTTCCTTTAGTGAATTTGATCCAGTGTGTTAACGATATATGTAAATTAGAATAATGTAACTGCTTTTACTGGGATAGCAGAAAAAAAGGATAAAGGAAGAAAGTGTACCTGGAGTATGCTAAGGATTGGGATTTGAACTTGCATTCTTGCCCAGTAAAATCTATTTTATGGGTGCAGTCCACATTTCTTTTCTTGGGACTTCTCTCATGATGAAGCCTAAAAGAAAGACAGCCTAGACATTGTCCCAGTATTTGAATGGAGCCTCTCTAGTCTCGATCCAAAATCCTTGTGACCTAGTTTTTCTCTGTTATTTCTCTAATTTACTTCCCAGTAACCTCACACTGTTTCAAAAGAGCTGATCAGGAGTTACCTTAGTGAAAAAATGAGAGCAAACCAGAACTCATTATAGCAGGAACAGACTGGGAACACTGGTGTTTGAAGCACCAGTCAAAGGGAAAAAAAAGGCCTGTCTTGGTACACTAAGTTACCAATTGCATTTGAATAATTAATCAAGCAAGCAATGTATTATGCAGTTGAGAAGTTTGTCTGAGTTGATGCAGGCAGCTTCATTTTCGTTATGGCATTACAATCCACTGCTGTGCTCTGTCAGTAATTGTGAGGGATGGGGCTTGCCAGCCACTGGGTCATTTGAGTTATTTAATACCAGTACAGTGACAGCCTGAATTTCAGCCTTCAGTGAATGGAAGCTGTAATGGGGACTCTCTATGTCTCTGACCTATGAGCAGTCAGAGCATGAATTGGTGAGACTTCAGATGTTACTTCACATAGATTAAACCTCAAATGCTGGTGTAATGCCACATGTCACACATCCAATGTGACAAGAGGTGCCTTAGAGGGCCTCCTTGAGGTTACATCCTCAGGAGTGAACTGGCAAACTGGAGCTGACAGCGTGTAAATCTGGCTGATGTGTTGACAAGAGGCTGTTTAAAGAAGGTAAGATCAGTGCTCAGCAGTATTTACCTCATGGCACACACCATGTGGAAAGAGCTCACATGCACATTTTACACTTAAATGTGCTTGGGGTTTATAAGTAAAAAATGGATTTTATAAGTAAAAACTAGGTGTCTTGAGTAATAGAAGCAATACTAATAACCCACTCCCACTTTTAAGTGATGACTTGTTGAAAAACACTCTGAAAAGTCTGGTCAGCACAAGTTTCTACCACTTCCAATTCCCTTAATAAATCTATCCCCAGAAATCCAATTCCCTTAATAAATCCATGCCCCAGAATCCACTCTGGCCCCTGGTAAAGGAGAACATTGGGTTATCTTCTGGCAAGGTGGTGACAGAAGGTGAAAGCCTTGGTAGCTGCTTCCTGCACAAGCCTTTCTCTGGAAGCTCCCAGTCTTCCGCCCCTTCGGAGTCTCTTGCCAGGTGTGGGAGACCCAACTGAGGAACTGAGGGGAGAGTCAGGGTGAGTGGCAGGTTTTGGGTGAACATCAATATTGAGGAATTTGTTTTTCTAGCATTACCTACTGTGTGCTGATTTATTAAATGTCTGTGTATGCACTATCACAGAGGAGGCTGTTTCTTCACCCTCAAATCTTGTATCTGAGTTCCTTGTTGCACAGGTTTCCTGCCAAGTTTGGGGCTCAGCCAAGGCTTTGTACTGCTTGTAGGTTTGTAGGATTGAAGGAACTGAGATTGGCTTTCTGAGTCCACCTTACCTAGTTAAAATTTGGCAGCTCATGGTCTGTCAGTGCTAAAATCTGCCTTTTTTTTTTAATAGAAAACCCATGCCCTACTGTATTACAGATTCGACAACAGTTACTTGTTTTCTAATTTTTGCTTAGTTTGTGTTTTTGGAAATAAAATACGAGTTTTTGGCAAATTGAACAATGCATCTTAACCAGAGATTTAGGCAGCAGAAAATCCTACAATTTTGCATTGAACTATTGGTGATAGTCCTAATGCTAGTTTCTTTGTTGTGGGGTTTTTTCCTGTGTTGTTACTGTGGGTATGTATACCCATGGGCTGTAGGAGCCCACTCAGCAGTGCAGTCAGAGGCTTCCAGAGTGCCTGAGCATATCAGTCCCTGAAGTACAGCAAACTGCTACAGTATTGCAGAGCACACAGGAGATAAGTCCTGCCTGAGTTTGTTGCAGTCAATTTACCTAATCTTTTATATAGTTTTCCATTTATGTCTAGAAATAAGATAAGGGAGATTTCTTCCCATTTCACACAGGTGTTGTTTAATGACTATATTAAACATGTAAGGATACTGCCAGTCTTGAGAGCCTGCTGTAAACACTTAAATGTTTCAGAAATTAAAAAGTAAAAGCAATTTTATAGCTTTTTTTTTGTGCAGAATTACCAAAGAAATGACAGCTAAACAAAGATCGGTTCTTTGGAGGTGCTTACTCCTGTACACAGACATTTTTCTTGGCCAGTACAACATTTTGTTCTGTTGAGTTTTGTTTTCTAACAGCTAGAGCTCCTGCTGGAAAATTATGCAAAAAAAGATTCCAGTCTCTAGGTTAATGACACTGGCAGTTACAAAGCTTAGGAGCAAGTCAAGCTCGTTATTCTTTCTCACAGACAAGCTGCATGTAACCTAAAAGTGCTGCCAGAGACTAATGGGGGAAAAGATGCAAAATTGTTTTGAGTTGACATCTTTGAATCACATAGTCCAATGTGAATTAAGAAGAAAACTGCTTGCCTCTTGATTTTGTGCTGTGTGGGAAGTGTTCTGTGTGTATTCAAAATGAGCTCTGGAGAATACAATAGCTTTTGATTTAAAAATTAATTTGCATGTTGTGCACACAAACTTTCAGATGAAGTCTTGCTGTGTGTTGCTAAACAGTTTTAATGGTGAGTATCCTTTGAAAAAGACTATTGACTTTATAAGCTGGGATTTAAATGAGACATGAAATGCCATAGTGCATGAAACAGTCTTAAATCATGTTGCACCAAAGACCCTTCAATTAACACCTAGTGAGCTTGAAAGAAATGCTAACACTGTACAAGACAGAGGGAAAGATAGAAATCTTACATGCCGAGTAATCTGGTTCTATTTAGATGTGTTTTTTGCATGGGAAAATATGGAAAATCTTTTCACCCAAGGTTTGTCAAGTGAATATTTTTGTCCAGTGATTTCAGTAGTGACCAGCCTCAGTTCTAGAGTTAGTTTTCATGGCCAAAGCTTTGCAAAATCTAAATAGAGAAGTTACATAATTTAATTGAGACTACAGGTAGAACTGTCTCTTTGAAAATAATTTTGAAAAGTATAAACTACATTTATGTTGCTATTTCAGGGAAAACAAAATTTGAACAAATATGGTGAACTGGATGCTTTCCTAAGGTTTTGCATACCCTACCTCTGAGCTTAGTTTTGGTTTCAGTTACACTTATTTAAAGAGGTGTGTAATGGAAGTGAAGGAGAAACAGCATAGCCAGAAAAGCTTCTGACAGTAGGTGCCTCCACCATTTTGCTCTGGAATACTTGTGGAGAAATAATGGCAACTGAAAAATAAATGTAAAAATACTGATTTTCTGTCTTTCTTAATAACCTTCTAATGTCTCTGTTCTTCTCAAGTTACTGCAGTTTATAATGAAAAAAATGTACAATTGCCTCCATGAATATGAACACCTGAATATTCTGCCCACCTTGGATATAAAGTCACTTTTAATATTTTTAGGTGCACGGACTCAGCCACAAGTTCACTTTCAGAGAAGATCTGTGAAATTGCCAGAGAACACTAGCTACAGTGATTTGACAGCATATCTGACTGCAGCCAGTTCACCTTGGGAAGTGGACAGTTTCCCTTATTTGCAGGGATTAGATGGAAATGGAACAGGTAACCCCCTACTTTGGTTTTGCTCTGATTTCATATTGGTCCAGGGCTTGACTTTTCATCCTATAATTTTTTCCATTCCAGCAAAGATTCTTTCAGATTTGAGTGACTTGATATTTTCAACTGCCCTACCAGTATGCTGTTCCAGGGAGTAAGAGGGCAAGGTCTGCTGTCCTTTACATGGAGCCACTGAATAGCAAAGATGAAAACTCCTTGGCCTTGGGAGATCAGATGAGTTGGTCACACTTTTAGTTCAGAGCTGAGTCTCCAAATGCACTGTATGTGCACATAAAAGATGGCAATTAATGTGAAGGAACAATAGAGAATTTAACTTGAGGATGCCATAAAATTCTTCATTTTTTTTTCTAAAAATAAATAAAATGCTTACATATAAAGGATTTAATACTTTGTTGTTTCAATGGCTTCATTGATACTTTTGAATGTAGCCAAAATGTGCAAATTTGTCTAGCACCGAAAACAATGAATATTCATTGTAGCAACACAACCAATGTTAAATTCAAAGTTGTAATACATTTTTATGACTGCAACTGCCTGCTAGTCTTTTTCCACTTTTGATTCAGTCTTGAGTGAAATAATTGGTGTTTCATAGGCAAGAAAAGAATAGCAGAATGAAGAGCAGAAGCCTTCAAATTCTTAAAAGTCTGGTGTGAAAAGGAGAATAATTTGTTTTCTGTGCCTATAATGGGTTAGAAAGATATCAGTGGCCATGCAGTGTAGCAAGAGAGATTCAGGCTGGTGATTAGGAAAACCTTCCTATGCAGAGGATAGTTTAAGCTGTAGAATTACTTGTTTGAGGGTGTTGGACAGAGTTAGACAGTAACCTGTGAGGATGGCAGAGGCATAGCTGAGCTTGCTTTGAAGCAGTCTGAATATCCCCTTGAGGTCTCTCCCTGCTGTTTCTCAGGATTCATTTACTTGTGATGTGTTGATCTAAGTGACTTTGAATGCTAGGTCATGTGTGTAAACGGTGGCTTGCTAGCTTCCCCCTTCTTCCCTTTGTACAAATCTGCACATTTCCTTTTCTATTACAACAAGAAATGTGTTTACAACCTTACTCCGATCCTTCTGTCTGCTCCAGTGAGTACATCTCATCCTATCTCATTCTGTCTCCCTATAATTTTCCTATTCTCATCTTCAGCCTTCCATTTTCTCTGACTTTTCATACTCAGACATGATCAAAACCTCTTTATCTTTTTTAAAATGAAGGAATGCATTTGATCTTCCCCATTTGTCTACTTCCTCATCTCCTTTCTTTTTATCTGTAAACCATCTGAACAAACTGCTGGCACTGTGTGTGGGATTGCTCTTTCCCAAATCATTCCGAAGTACTCAGCAACCCAGCCTCCCATTCTTGCATTTATTTAGTGATCACAGGTCCTGCTGAAGTTTCAGATGATCCCATCTTATGGGAACTGCACAACCAGGGTATTCTTTCTCCTGTCTTACCTCCTAGCCCCCTCTAAAACAGATTAATGCAGCTTTAGGGTTCTTTAGTCTTCTGTATTCTTGCGTGACAGAAACTTTACTGCTTGAGCCCAGGGACCCTGGATTTGACTTTTAGTTTTCAGGTAAAATTGTATTGTAAAGGACCAAAAAGACTGGAAAAGAAGTGGTGTTTAAGAGACTGAGAAGAGCTTTGTTTTCCAAATACTGTAGTATTTAGTATGGTATAACACAGACTACAAATGCAATGTGTTTTATTATGCAGTATATTAGAAGTGAAATGCCCTCTGTCTCTAGCAGAAGCCTCTCCTGATGTGGAAACATGAAACTTTAAAATCCTTAAGTTGGATTGACATCCTTTCCTGCATCTACAAGTGACTTGGTGAAGACTTGGCCTGGAAAACTTTTGAAAGCATAAAAAATTAGGTCAACACCTGCTGGAGATTTTTTAATATTTTTGTTCTCAAGAGAAAAATAATATTTACAAATTTTAGAATTCTAAGAAAAACTTACCATTGATATGCATGGGAAATTTTGGAATTCCACAGAACACTGTCTCTTCCCTCTCACCCTCCTCCCCCCTCAATTACCTCTCTGTTCTTTCACAGTTTATTTACATGTCTATAGCATTTTGGTAAGGTCCTTCATTTAGGTCCCTCAGTATTTGTCCAGAGTGGCTTTATAGTAGTTTTAGCTTAAAACCTATTCTCTACGAGTTCAGCATTTTTCATAAAATCCCAACTGGGTGTTGAATTAGTAATACAGAGCAGTGAAAATTCATTGCATGAATCAGCATGTTATAAACATAAAAACTTGAAAAATTTCATTGCAAGTAGTGACAAGCCTGTATAGTATTAGCTTATTGTTTGTATTAATCACCAGTTGGAGAGCAGGAGGATGATTTCACAAAATCTTGTCCTTCTAACCCAGCTGAACAAAACTTGCCATCATCTGCCTCAATGGACCAGGCTGGCTGATAACCATTACTCCTCTTGCTTTTCGTGGCTGCTTGTTTCTTTATAAAGCATCATGTCTGAACTGACAGTGAATTGTATCTGATTATTTTTAAAGCTCTTTACAGGTCACCAGATGTCAAAAATAACAAGAAATAAATGAAAGCTGACATTTATTGAAGTCCATTCCCATTTAATCTGTGTGTGTGCCTATCAGTTTTACAGGATGCGAGGGTTTCATAAGCATTGATTTTAATTTGCCTTCACAACAAAAGAGAGAAACATTTTGTCTTTTTAATGAGCATTAACATACTATACAAGGTGGCAAACTGGAGAATTATTTCTTCTTGCTAGAGGTCAGTGGATTTCAGAAATTTCTTCACCTTCTAATATAAATTGTTCAGTCCAGTGCTGAGCAAAGTATTAGTGCATTTTAATTAAAAATTGTGCTTCCCCATCAGAATGCTTTTTCTGGGACTGAAAAGTAATTTTTACAGATATATGCTATATCAAGACAGTAATAAAAGAAAAATTCAAAACATTCAATATCTAAAAGTATGCAAAATATAAACCATTATTTAATCCTCTATGTTAATCTAAAATCTGAAGGTATACTGTTTTTCATTTGGAATTTGTACACACGAGAATGTCTTCAGGATACAGTACTTGGCAAGAGGATTTTCTCTGATACCAGCCTGAGAATCTTGGTGGCCCAAGTCCTGGGGTCAGGCATCAATCTGACAGAAGGTATAGGTCCATGGCAGAGGCAGTGTATTGAATGATCAGGAATAAAGAAACAACTTTTCCTTCCTCCAGTTCCTTTCTCTGTCTCACTGTTTTATATTCTAAGGTGTTAAGGAGACAATATTGTACACCATTGGAGCCTATATTTACAGATGCATGGGTAGGCTGGCAACCTTCCCCTACACCCTAGCTGAATTTTCTAAGCTTACTTGTCTGGTTTTTGATCGATTTGCTCTGTGTCTCTCCTGCATGGCCACCTTTAGAATGCCTGTTTTCTCAGTGCTTTAATTCCTCCCTAAGCTTCTGCCTCTCTGTTCACAGTCAGTGAAGGCAGCATGTGTGTCCCTTGCACATCAGCTGTGTAACACTGACACCCACCTGGAAACCTGGGCAAAGTGTGCCTCAGACTAGATGCTTTCATAAATGAGCCACATTGCTTCTGGTTATTTTCCGTTTCTTCAGGTTGCCAGTCTTGCAAAATCCAAGGAATATAAATTCGGTGAAGTTTTGTCACCTTTTTTTCCCTTCACTTTACCACTTCCCCAGCCCCTTTCCTGGTGATGTCTTTATTTGGTGAGCTGTTACTCAGAGACATCAAATTTAATAAAGGCCATTCCTTGAGATTTAACCAGAGGTACAAGAAATCATAAAGGTCTCAATGCTTTCCCACCATTCCCTCAAGTGTACTCATCCTATTGAGCACTGTCACTGGGATACCTCAGGATACCCAAAGTGGTGTGCCACCACTGCTGGGTGTGAATATGCCCTCACAGGCAAGCACGAGGCTTACAGTGGGGGCACTACCCTATCCCTGCCAGCCAGGCATCCCTCTTCCTTCTCCCAGATTTTCCCCCTGGCAGGAAGAGCAGCTGCAGAGCCCTGGGGCCAGCATGGCAGAGGAAGCAGGGATGGTGCTCTTAGCAGCTGCATGGGCCTGGGGGGCTCAAGACCCTTGCAAAACTGGAAGCTCCATCTCTTCCAATTTGAGCTACTTATGCTGTTGCTTTGAGCTCCAGATGTCGGTTTTAAAACTCAAAAGGTTTTTTTTCACCTCTTTACATATATCTGGGATATTGATCCCTGTCATTGATTCATTTGGTTAAATCATTGAAGGATTTTAATGCTTTTTAGAAGTATGCTGTCATGAAGTAACATTCATTGGCATCCAGTTTAAACAGAAAGACTAATTAATGTCTTAAATAAGAAGATAACATTGTATATGCTAATAAGCCATTTAGCGTGGTTCTTTTCAGCCAAAGGAAATTCAACTTGGCATTCTTAAACATGTGACAGATCATTTGTGAGGTGCAACTGTTTATTTGGGTGTTTGTTAGTTAACAATATGGGCATTTGAGGTTATAATAAAGACTTGTAAGATATATATTTTTTTTGCCATGAAACTGTGTTACTCATACAGGTTTATTTATGATGAATTACTGTGAAAAAATACATGCAAAAATCTTTACACTGTAGTTTTTTTGTTTTCACATTTTTCCAAAATTAGGTAAAAAATAGACCAAATACATCTTCCTTCAATTTTGTGGCTTAGGTTTGTTTTTTTTGGCAGGGGGAGGGTTGTTTGGTGGCTGGCTTGTTGGCTGGTTTAAAGTTTTTTTGTAAGGCAGGGAGGAAATTGCTGCTACCATCCCTCGAGAATTAATGGATGCCGTGCTGCAGTGTTGAACCACACAGGTATTCCTTAAATTCTCTACATTGTGTAGTGACAGTGTTCATTCACTCTTTCATTAGGAAACAGCACCAGGTATGACCTCACCCCTGTCACTGCCGTCAGCGTCCACCTCCTCAGCAGCGACGGGACCCCCGTGCCCGTGAACGGCCCCATCTATGTAACAGTGCCTCTGCCAGCAAACACCAACTTGAAACACAATGCACACGTTCCAGCATGGAGGTTTGACCAAAAATTTGGTAGGTAACATCTCTTTGTGGCTCCCTAGATGGCTTTTGTTTTCTATCTAAAAAAAGAGACAATTGAGTTTTACTGATCAAGTACTATATGGTATATATGCAAATATACTTGACTTAGCATTGCGTGCCAATTTTAAACAAAAATATTTGTAAATGTATCATTTTTCAAGTATTAAATATTTTATTTAAAAGCTTGAGAGAGCTGCATTTCACCCACAGGCTGAGAAGAAGAGAGACATATTCACTGCAGCATTGAATTGGAAATGTGTAGAAATGGAAACTTGCCTTATCTTTGCCAGCAGCCAGCTGTCTGACCTTGGGTCCCCCTCTTGGCTCAGGCTCTGTTTCCTGCCTGCCAGATAGGAAATATAGTACTGATTTCTTTTGTAAATCACTTTGAGATTTACTAATAATGTCAGGAAGATACATATAAATGATTTAAATGAATTTTTAAAAAGAAAAATTAATGAAATATTTTGAAAGGACACAATGACTAATAAATAAAATTTGTAAAATGCACTCAGGTTTTTGTATTACAGAATAGTGTTTGCCATTGTGAACAGGAGTTTTCCCAGAAATACCTGTTTTAGGCTTTTTTAATTTTTTATTTTATTTTATTTTGTTGCTAGCTGGTACACTGTACTGGCCTTCTTTATAGCTTCAGATTTTAAAAGACAAAGGAATACATAAGTCTTGTCTTGGTGATCCCCCTTCAGTTATTGTGCTGTGCCTTCTGAAGTATGTACCAGATGGTTGTTAAGAAGGAGGAGAAGGGAAGGTGAGAGCAAAAGGAGACAGAAATATGAGTCTGTATAGACAATCAGTGGAGGTTTGTTCTGCAAACAAATGTTTTGAGTCAGCTGATGATTACACCTAGAGGCAGAGGAGCAAGCATGAAAGCAGCATATTGAAGGAATGGAGGAAGAGAGAGTTGAAGGGGGAAATAATTTTTGTTTGTTACCTGCCTCTGCTGAAAAAAAATGACGTATTTTCAAACAGCATACCTGTGAATCTTCTGTCAGAAGTTGCCTGTATTAGGGGTAAAGCAGTAAGATTTAGTGAAGAGTAAATTTAAATATGATATTAAGTAGAATTGTGGAGACAAGAGTGCAATGAATGGATTTGGCTTTTCCCTTAACTGTGGAAATGACACTTTTCTTGTGCTGACCTGGCAATAAGTTTCACTATGTTCTTCCTGAAACTGAATAATTCTTCTAGAAACTATTTTGTTTTCCCATGTTCAAAAAAACAAAACAGGGAAGATTGAGCTAACTTTCTCCGTAAGAAGGAGTCCTTCCCCAGTCCTTTCTGTCAGCTGTGCTGGAGCTGCAGTCTGCCTCATTGCTAGTTAAACTCACTGCAAGTAACTGGTTCTGATTTTGATTATGGAGCCCTCTCATTTATGGCCAAATTTCCATTCCCCTGCAGTGAGGCCGCAAAAGTTCTCTCTTAGTGTGGAATACAGTTTTTAATTTTGTGTATGAAGAGCTAGTTACCCTATTGTGTGCAGTATATATATATTAGAGTAGATCAATATGGGTTAGTTAATTAGTGTTGCAGGCTTGAGGGCTCTCAATCTTGAGACAAGCCCAGCCTTGTTTGATTCATGGCAAACTACTGGAGCACTTGTGTTATTGGGAGGAGAAGGCATGAGGACTGCTAAACAAAATGCATCTTTGTCAGGCCACTTAGCTTCACAAAGCTGTGGAGAGCAAGGTATTGAAGATGATGTGCTCAAGCTCCAGCTCACACTTCAGCTGAAGTAAGCATCTTTCTGTGCAACCAAAGATGTTGAACAAAGATGCATTTTAAGCCCTGACTGCAGCATGCCAGTTCTAGTAGAATTTTGGCCACATCCCAACCAATTTAAATTAGAGTGGCCTAATTTAATAAGTAGAGCAGCCACACTATCTTGTGCAAGCTACTTCAACACCCTAAGGCCTCTCAAACTAGCCATATGTAGCATGAACATGGTGGTATCCTGTCATTCCACATCCCTGTTGTGCTTGGACTATGAAGGGAGATGGATGGATAATGGCTGGGATGGCTCCATACTGGAGAAATCCTTAGCTGGCACATAAGCTGTTGTACTTTTGTACTTTTGTACTCCATTTGCACTGCTGGATCTATGCCTTGTCAGGACAGGACCTCTGACTTTATTATTCTGATTTTGTCTTTCATTTCATGGCTGCCTTTTTCAGTGCTGGTTATGTTTTGGTCTCTCCTCAATAGATTTCTAGTGGCTTAAATATTTATGCTTTTATCTGAACAGTGAGTAAATGCCACAGATAGAAAACTGTGACTGTCTTACCAGGCAATTACAGCACTTCTCTCTCGTGGATTAGCAGTACAGTGGACACTTTCAAGCCATTGTTTTTGTTTAGAGTCCATGTGGTTGTCATCATTACTGCATGAAATATAATTTCTGCTCTAAAAAGCAGAAGTACTTTTCACTTTTAGAGGACATGGAGAAGTGACAGAAATACTACAGAAGTATTTTAATCCTTAGTATCTCATACATTTTGCTGAGCTCATGATGAACTAATATGAACCCAGAGGCATCTGACTGGAAATGCAGAGATTTTCGTAGTTTCCACAAAAATGAGGCGTATTTGCATCTTATGGCAGCCAAAAATAACTAATGGCTTTTTAGGATGTTTACCATAAACAATCTGTATTTTCATGACCATGCTTTCTATCCTTGGGAGAGAAGCAGGAAAAGCAGCATAGTCTGCTTAAGGCTGAGAGTGGCTTCACTGACACTGATGAAACGAGCAGCCAGAAAAAACAGGCTGACATCAAAACAAGACAATCTGCTGCATCTGTTTCATACTGTTCCAAATGAGATTTTTTCATTGTGAAACAAACCTACTGCCTTGTGTGCACAGCAAGCAAATTAAAGCAATAATACCATTTTGAATAATTAATAAAATGAAGATCAGCTGTCAATGCCCTGGAGATGTTTTAAGGGTAAGCGAATACACGTAACCTTGTTCTTGTGTTGGTCCACCACCATTTCCTGCAGCATTTCTGAGTGTTGGCAATAATAAACACAGATGAATTGATGTTATGGAGACGTTACATACTGAAATGCAACTTAATCACTCCATGCTGTGGACATACCCACGTCTTGTGTTTCACACTACCGTGGGACATTCACAGTATACACTTAAAAGGTTTTGACATAGAGACAGGGATTCTCATTTCTATAATCAGGAGTGCTCAGTGGGGTTTTCTGGGGTTTGGGTTTTGGTTTTTTTTCCTAACAAGTGCTGTGTTGGATTTCTCAAAATCTGAGGGGGCTGAAAAAATCATTTTTTCTTTATCCGTAAACAGATGGTTGGGATCATGACTTCTTCCGTGTATATTTGCCTTGATGTCAGTAGGATTTACAGCAGTATAATTAATCTCTCTATTCTTGGACACCAAATTTCTGTTCAAAACTTCTCTCTAGCCTTGTCCTCCTCAGTCAGAAATACCATAGATCCCAGTAGAAATGAAACTTTCTGCCTCCTGTGTCATCTCCAGCTCCCAGCAGCTGGACTGAATAACACAGCACTTGCTCAGCTGTATTCTCCTCAGCCCCCATTTAAATGGTTTATGGTTTATGTTAAGGTGTCTGGTTTTCATTGGATTCAGTGAGCAAAACTGTAAGTCCAGCATTCTCCATTTTAAGTCCTCAGTTTCATTCCATGTGGTATAAAGGCATTATGTTGCACCTAGACCTCTAGATGCACATCTGGAGCTGTATGAAGAACTTCAAAATTCTACCAAATATTCCTGTGTGCATAATATGAAAATGAGATTTATTAATATGATGCAGCTGCTAGTTAATTATTCCCATCAAATAATAGGAAAATATTTTCAACACTGTTTTCAGTTGTGTGGCAAAGGACTCTGGAGTGGAAGGGTTAAACCTTAGCCCTTTTGTTCATCCTCCTTAAAATATGTTATTGCTTGTGCACTACATGTAAATGAAGTTTGAAATACCATGTCTCTGTTCTTCCTTCTCCTCAGACACTTGACTGAACGTCTTTGACATGACCTTGTTGTTTTTAAATAACTGGCTTCTTTGCAGAGGAGGATATTTCCCCAGTGCCTGAAATTTCAGCCATGTGTTCATATAAAGTGATGGCAGAATATGGAGAAAAGTATCTTGGGGAACTCTTTGTAACTTCATAAAAACCAATACTTTATGTACTCTGCTCTTCTTGGTTGGTGCTTTCTGACTGCATTTAATGCCATAATAGATTTCTAAATGCATTTAAAAGTGTGGTACTTGTTCTGTCTGGGTGACGTTCTGCCATCAGTAGTAAAATTTGTATTGATTTTTGTAGAACCAGAATTTCCAGATGTTCCTTCCTCAGCAAAATCAAGATAATGTTTTCTGTGCTCAAAAGAAGTCATGAGGGTGTACTTATGTGTAAGCAGTATTGGTGCCCACTTAAACTTGACTACAGTTTCACAGAGGTGAAATGATGCTTGTTTTTTGTTCATAGTGTTTATAGGGAGAGAGGGACAGCTATTGTCAGGCAGAAAATATAAGTAGATTACTGTACATCTACCTGTCTACTTCACTGTGCATTGTTAGCAAATAAGGTGATTTACAAAAGTCTCAGATTAAAGCTTCCCATGTGGTAGCAGCGATAATCCACCCAAAGAAAATACTGTCTTATAGTTTAAAAATAAAACATTGCTTTTTGTTGTGAATCTGATTAATTTCTGACTGCCACCACATTCATAACCCTGTGTGACTGACAGAAAATAATAATTTAACAGAAATATTTGCAACCTGTCACTTGATCTGATACTGGGTGTGAGTTTGTGCCTCTGACCTTGGAGGGGTGATCTGCATTTGGAGTGCATGCAGCTGCACACATGGCCTGGGACTTCATACACTTCTCCATGGTTTTCTATGCATGAGAAATGGACGTGCCCAGGAAATCACATTCCTTGCCCCCAAGGGTTTGAGCTTAGTGTAATCAGATCCAGAACACATGGTTCTAGACCAGATTCAGTGGTGATATGGAGATTGGTTTGTAAAGGTGAAAACCACAGAAGCTCAAGGTTAAGCTATTTCTGTAGTTTAAAAATTCCTTGACTATTTGATTTTTACTTCCTTTTTGATCTCGGCTGGAAAGCTTAAATTATTCTTAAGACTAAATACACTAAAGAATACAGGTCCTTAACTAACTGCTCTCAAAGAATTTTGTATTTTGTGTGTTGCCATAGAAATGGCAGCTACCAAACCCAGCTTTTTACCACGTAAAATGTCTCCATAATAGGTGCAGACACCATTTCAGAGTGTTAGACAGACCTCAGCATTGAAAGGAAAAGAAGCTGTTCCTCTGATGCTTCACAGTGTAGCTCACTGAGGTATGTTCTCACTCTCATGATTCCTCTGGAGAGGATCATAGGAGACAGTTGTGCTTATTTATTAGTGTATGCTTTCAAAATGAGTGTTGTGGCTTACACATATGGAAGGGAATGAATGGATTGTTTAATTCTCTGCCCACCTTGTACACCATTTGAGCTGCATTTATAGCAAAGCAAATGAGGTATGGCATGATGGTGATGCTTAAGGGAATGTTGAAGGAATCAGATTGGTGCCAAAGTGTAGTGATCTTTGTGCAAATGATCTACTAAAATGTAGTCAAGGAAATAAAACTGGAAACGGATCCCTGGCTTCTGGGAGCAGGTTTTCATAATGTAATATCGTGTAGATAGCCCTGTAGCTCCACCTATAGAAGCCATGGCAGGAGAAGGTGGGAAGAAGCAGACATCAGAACTTCAGAAGTGAAGAAAAGACTTTTGTGCTTGTGCAGCTGCCTCAGTTGAAGAGGACGTGGAGATTGGTGGGAATCCAAGCAGGAGTGGGTAGGGAAGGGGCTGGAAGGAGGCTGAGGACCTGGGAACCCCTTCCTCTGCAGCCTTGCAATGTTAGATCAAATCCCAGTGCGCCTCTGCTTCCACTTCCAGTTTGAAAAACAGAAACTGAGTGTGAGTGTGATGTGAGGTTGAAGGAAGGAAAAGGCATGCAATGTTTTGTGCATGTGCTTTCATTTATTACTTGTTCTAATAATTTTGTCAATAACTGACTGAATATGATTAATAATGGTGGTAAAGCAAATTCTAAAGGCCGTATCTTTCACGTATACCAGTAAGTAGGGATGGTGATCTAACAGGCACAACTAAGCTTTTCCTTTTGAAATACAATTATTAACCAGTAATTATGTATGGAAGTAATTTTCTTTAATAAGTCACTTCTGTTTCTGGCATTCTGGAAGGAAGTACTGAGGGGACCAAAGCAATGCGAGCAGTTCTGTGTACAATGTGGCCTGCCTTCTGCCCAGATATAATTAAGATTATTAAACAATAAAAACTGGTGGGTTCTTTTGTTAAACACTTGACAGGTGATTTAAGGGGAAAAATGAGAAGAGATGGAAAACCCCACAGAGCTTCTCAGGCACAATAATAAATTGAACTCGTAGATTTCCTTGCCAAGTCTTCAAGGTATGATGGTAAAAGCATTTCCCTTTTAGTTAATGAAATAATGGTGCTAGAACAGGAGCAGGATTTAGCCCTGGAAGGGTTGTGTAACAAATTCTGTAAGAGTGGAAGAATAATGAGGGTATGGACTCTCAGAGCGGGGACATTTATTTTTTGCTGTTCCCTAGCAACCCTGAAAACAAAATTGTAATATTAACTTAAATACTATGAATTTTTAAACCCATGTGTATTGGGGGGGAGGTGAGGAGGAGAGTAAGCTCCACCAATATTCAGGAAGGAATTTTCAACTTCCATTTCAGCTTTTAGCCTTTTAGAAAATGAACAAAAGTAAAACCAAAAATCCCATCCCTCTCTAGTAAAACTTCCCCTCCTGATGCAGATTAGAGGTGATTTTCAGTTGGAAGAAGAAATCTGATAAGAAGCTTTCAACTGGTAGAATGAAAAGCTACAATTTATGTATGTCATAACATGCTTTAGGAAGTTGTTTTCACAAACTTGCCCTTGATTAACTCTTTATAATAACGCTGCCATTTGCAGTGTCTAAATCAATTACTTCTAGAAGCACTTTTAGTATGTTTTGAATATCCTTTGCTGTCTTACCCTGTCTGATAACAACCTGCTTCATTCCTTTTGACACATATATCTCTGTTTAACCGTGAATCTCTGCCTAAGCAGGGCAATCTTACAAGACATCGTAGACAGCACAAAAGAGATCCATGCTGAAAGAAAAGCACTTCTCATTAAGGAATATTTATTTAAAACATCTATGCTATTAAGCAGTACAGTTACAAGTACCTTTCTTTTCTTTCCAAAGTGCTTTTGTCCAGGGAAGACAATATTGTGACTAAAAATAAATTCATATAATGGGATATGTTTAATTTACTCTCTTTCTTATTAAATCCTCTTATTTGTCAAACCTCTTGGATGGAAATAATTAATGTTGTAAATAAAACAGTTTTGGTTCCCTGTTTGAGTGGAATTGGATGATCCTATTGCCAGTTAAAAGAAACAAAATGAAAAGCAAACAGTATTTGATCAAGGGAAGAATTTTCTACCAAAAGCTCACATGTAAAAGTACTTTATGGAAATAAACCACCACAGCGACCGTATATTTAAGCACAAGTATATTTGGGCTTTATGACTGTCCTTGGGGGAAGCTGCTGGCTGCAGCACACTCATCTGACAGTCATTTACTAGAAGTATTTTGGTCAGTGATAGAAAGAACACAAAATCAAAGTCAGCAGAAGTCCCTGCAGCAGTGGTGATCTGAAAGGCTCTGAAATGGTCAGCTTGGGAAGTTAAACCTGAAGCAAGCAGCATTATGCATCCTCCCAGAGGGCCAAGCTCTGTGCTGGAACTCCCCTCGCAGCCAGATCAGGAGGGGAGGTTGTCCCCTTTCTTCTTGGCTGTAGCAAGAGTCCCCCACATCTCTCCCTGGAGCAGATGGTGCTGTGGGGCACTCCTGCCTCATGAAGGCCAGTGGGAAGTTTGCCATTTGCTTGAGCTGGAGCAGCATGGGATCATCAGCATGCATAGTCACACATGGAAGCCAGAGGGACATACAATTCCCTGGATTTCACTACAGATCAATTTTAAATAATAAAGTCTAGCTTTAAAATATGGAAGCAATGTCTTACTCAGAGTCATCATATATCTAGACCATGGAACCAGATCCATTTGTGCTGCCTGGTTCCAGCAAGCTGTCACATTGAATAATTGATGTTTTTGAAGACAACAGGATGTCTCTTTTCTGGGCAAACCAGCCATACCTGCAGTGATCTGATTGTGCAGGGGGATAGTCCAGAGTAGCTGTTCTTCAGTGGCTGCTCTGCAGTAGCTGCCCATCTGGGCACTCTGCTTGCTGAAAAGTGCCACTTTTCAGTGTGATTCAGAAGTAAACCAAATTGAGTTACAAAAAGGTGTTGTTTAATGTTGAATGTATCTTGAAATAGGTATTTAATGAGCAAACCATTTGCTGTTGAATTTGCTCATGATAACCCCCCTCTGGCCTCCATTGGCAAGTCCTAAATGCTGCCTGAGATATATGTGTTCATCACAGTCAAAGTTACTGCAAAGTATTAAGATGCTTCTCTCCAGCAGAATTTATCTCTCCTGGTCTGCTGAAATCTTGAACTTCTCTGATATCTTTTGCAGTCAGATGGACATCAGCTTTCTTTATCTGATAGTTTTTTTGATTTGTGTATCTGTAAAGTACTCTAATTTTTATATTCTTTGCTGTGTTCTCTTACCTTGCTTTTGAGTTCTATATATGAAAGAGTGATGGGTAGATCCCTCAAAAGCTTTTTAAGAAAGAATGAAAAATAAATTTGTTAAATTACATCATTTATTCCAAGAAACCATAACAGGCAGTATAATTTTGGTGAGAAAAGCATTAAGTGTCTAGGTTCTCCCCCTGCTGTTAGTTTGAGCCAAGAGACGGCTCCCAACTTGAATTTTGGATCAGCATGTTGGCTCCACTGAGCAGTAAGAGAGGAAAAAGAGGAAGAGAAATGTAAAAATGATCTATAAGCAAGAATGTCTCTATATATAGAAGTTTTCCGTGAAGCACCAGAAGGTCTTTAAGAATTAATGGTGAATTGGCCCAAATCATGCAGTGCTTACAAACTATACTGAGCTTGCTGTTTCTGCTCCAAAGAGGCATTGACAAGTTTTCTTTGGAATGACACAGTCTTGAACAAAAATGATGACTTCCATTACATCCAGCTCTTTTTACTGGTTTGCATTTTGGGTTTTTTTAATAGTCCTGCATTGCTTGTTACTTAACAATTATTACAAATCAAGTATAAATAAGCCGTGAAGCTCATTGATTTTGCTGACTTGGGTGGGGGGAAGAAGTAGATCTTACAGGATATTTGGAAAATAACAAATTAAATTATTAGAACACAGCATACAGGGAGGTAAGACCTCTCTTCCCTTCTAAATCCTCCTGTTTAGTTCTGCAATTGTAATCCTGACAACACAGAAAGAATGAATGGTGCTTGCTCTTCTTGCATTTGCAGGCTACTGCATAGGAATGGATAGAAAAACAGACAACGTTCTTTACTGACTGCCCCAATCTCCTCCTTTGCTTACAGCAGCAAGTGTGTGAGGACATAGAGGGTAATTAGCTTCATTTTTAGAACAGGAAAACATCTTGTTTTCCACTCCAAGGAGGAATCTGGGGCAGGATAGTGAATTCATTCTCAAGGCTGCACAGCTATGAACTCTTGGTGTCACGTAAGGCAGTGTGAAATGGTAGGAGCACAACCAGTCATGACCAGGCAGTTGGGTTTTGCTCTACAGAAGGTCCAACATGAAGGTCATTACAGCAAGGCATTGCGTGGGAGGAGCTGCAAGAACACTGCTTAATGATACTTGAAAAGCAACCAGGAAATTAGAAACTATAAAGGATGAAATATGAGAAACCTGGAAATGCTGATGGATTTGCAGAATACTGGAGGTATGTCAGTTCCCTCCAGTAACACTAGGTTGGCTTTCAGCTATTTGATCACAAAAGAAACCATACAGGACTTTGTGTTTTCAGCTGTTTCCACTCAAACGTTTTTTGTTGCTGCTGTTGTAAAGGATGGAGTTCTTTGCTTTCTTCATCCCGTGATGTGCGAGGATGTTCTGTTTTATTAGTGGACTACTGGTAAGAGATGGTGAAAGTTTAAGAGGCAAATTTAGCACCAAAGTGTAGGACAATGGAAGTATTAAAAAGGGCTGATGATGAGATGGTTCACAGGAACTCACACTTGGTGTTGTCCTGATGAAGGAACTTGGGACAGTGCCATTTAAAAGTTACTATTTTTTGTCATAATACACCAATTTGTAGAGTATGGCCAACAAAGGCTGCATCACTTTTGTTTAAAGGTGGCCAATGTTGAGTATATCTTTAATGCATTTGAAATTCTTAACTATCCATAACAGAGAAAGGGAATTACATTTTCCCCTAGTTTATGCAGACCAGCACATTACCCAGACTTTGTCCAGTGGTTAGCAAGAACAGGTGAATGAAGTGAGCAGCAGACAAGTGTGAAACCGGTCTGAGGCTTGTGCAGTACTCGTTTGCTTCCATTGCAAATAAAGGATTCCTGTTGTTGCTAAAATAGGAGCAACCTGAGCTGCTGCTCGTTGGGCAGGACGGCAGCAGAGCTCTGCTCGTGGCGATATGCCTGCAGCCTCTCTGAGCTCCTTGATCGCTGCATTATGCAGTTTTACTGAGCAAAAGGCTTTTCGGGAGGCAGCAGGACTACCTTCTTTGGCATGCAGCATCGTGTGGGTAAGGCATGCTGGACACAAGTTCCCCCTAGTGAGGGGACCAGTAATAGCTTCTGCTCGGGGAGGCAGCGATGGAAATAGATATTGAAGGTTCCAAACTTCGCTAAAAGCAGAACGTCTGTGTTCTGCTTGTGTGTGAATTTAAAGGGCTTAGAGATTATAAGAAAAATATGGGAAACTTGATGTATTCATCATCCAGGTCCTTCTTTTTTTTTTTTTAATTAGCACTTTATATCTCCTTTATATCTCTGTTAAAGTTTTACTTCACATCGTTGTGTATTTCAATAGTTGGTGCATATCTTGCAGAAAAAGAAAATTACAAGGTTCAAGGTTACAGAATTTTTAAACCAAATGGCATTTTAGAGACAAGGTAAAAGTAATTTGTGACCTTAAAGGCTCTTTTTCACCTTCGGGGCTATTAGTATGATGTCTTCCCTGAAAGTGCATGGATAGAGAATCTGAAGGGTTAGTGGCCATATTAGTGGAGAAGAAAAAGTCTACTTCTCTTAAGTTTTTTCCAGAAACGTCACACCTAACTGTGGACAATTCCATTCTATTTTTCCCAAAAATGTTTCCCTGAGAGAGGTAAATGAGTGACTACGTCAAGATGTTCTGCTACAGCAGTTATGAATGCCACATATGCAAATCTCTGTACACAGATTTTGGCCCTTTTAGTACTGTAAATCAAAATTACTTGTCTGGTGTGACTTTCTTTATGAAATAACAGATGATTGCTACCCTCTACAGACTGAAAATGATATTTGGAGAACTGATAATTACATCAGTAATTCCTTTTCCCTGTTGCCCACAAATTCAGTTTGGTTGCAAATACTCTTGACATCTCTCAGTAATAGTCACCTAGATCTAGAAATCCTCTCAACCATGTATTCTTCTAAACCTTTACTGTATTCTGGTGGGTTTCTTATTAGCCTAAGATGATGGTCTTACATAGGAAAAATCAGTAGCAGGGAGGAAATAAATACTCAAAAAAGCCATTATTATGTGTAGAGGGTTTGCACAGGTGGATAATCTGAGGAACACAGAAGAAATCATGAGGATCTTTAGTGTATTATGAAAACAACAAACCCAGCCACAGCACCTCTTCTGTGTGTTCTATACTCACTGCTGAATGTTCAGATGACTGTCATCCAAAATGCTGTTCCTTAATCCTAAGTGACATCTGATGAAAAGCACCATTTTGGGAATTACAAGCAGGAGATTTACTTAAAGGAAGGGGAATCACAAGTACAAGATGCAGCTTGCCTTTCAAGTGAGCGCTTGAAGCTGAGTAAGGGAAATACAGCATTCTTCTCCCTTCAGCACAGAAATAGAGAACTGCACTACAGAAATGCAGAGGGGTTTATCCTTTCTCTGTACACAGATCAGCATCCTGGTAGTGGCTACCAAAATACATGAGCCCTTAAGGAGGCCAAGCCCTCTATTATGGCACCAGGGGTGGCCTCTCAGTGGTTGCTCTCCATGTCAAGGCCAGCAGTTCTGTGTTTCATTCAAAGAGGATGAGTAAAGGAACAGTCAAAAAGCCTTTCTGGGCAATTATTACATCAGAAACTAAGGTGACAGTCCCAGAATCAGGGGTCTTAATGAATTACAGAAAGTCATTCAGCTGGTTCAGTTGTAAAGGTTTTCATAACCCAACTCTTGGAATAAAAGTAATCTTCAGGAAGTAGAGGAACTCTCAGCTAGTGGAGATTTTCAGTCTGGACTACTCAAGAGTTATGTGAACTTAAACACATTGCTTTAAAATTGTTAGTCTTACTTATTTTGGAATTAACATTTCATAATTTTTTTTAAAAAGTATTTTGTTTCCTTTGAGAAACATGTTTTTAAAAACTCATTATCTGTTACCAAACACTATTTCTGGGGGCATTATACAGATACTGAATGATTACAGTTAATCACAGTGATGGTGCAATGTAATTCTAGTCATTGGCAGTAACTAAGCTTGCTTTCTGTACAGGAAAACCATTTTGAGGAAACATTTTCCTCTGTCTCCTGGAAGTTGACAGCCTTTCTATCAGGCCTGGTAGAAAGCTGGTGTGTAGAGCTCAAGTGTGCTCTGAGAGATGTGATGTCTCTTGAACTACATTTTTAAGCGGTCTGTCTACATATAATCAGCTTGAGGAATATCCAGCTTCAAAATAGGGAACCCAATATGATAATAAATGTTTTCTTAGAACAGGTTTTGAAGATTTAATAGTTTTATTTAATCTTAAAGGTTCTGGGGTCTTTTTGCTTCTGAGAAAGCCAGGGGCGCTCTCAAATGCCAGTGACCAGAAGGCACAGCTTCCCACTTCACAGCAACACACACAAGCTCTGCTGCACATGGATGGGTTTTGTTACTGCTTGATTCTCCTCTTGTTTGCAGAGGAATGTGTGAATATCTGTAACATCTTCCTACAATTTCTACATTTACAGGGACATGGCTGAAGAGTAGTTTGGGCATTGTACAACAAGAAGGAAATCAGTTGACTTGGACTTATATTGCACCTCAGCTGGGCTACTGGGTTGCAGCTATGTCACCTACTATCCCAGGTAAGATTGGATTTTATTGATATTTGCAGAACTGAGTAATTATTTATTCATATATAATGTTTATATTTTTCAGAATTACCTCATCTGATAATGCCACAGCTTGATCAATAATGGATTATTAGAAAACAAAAATCTGAAAGGGCTAAAATCTCTCCAGGATTGTGTGGGGCACCCTGGTGCTCAAAATATCTGTGTCATTTCCATGGGGAACATTTCAAAGTGTTCTTGCTTTTGTGATGCATTTGTGTCACCACTGCCTGGTAGAGCCATTGCTAGAAAATGATGGGAGTCACAGCATCAGTGTGTTCGTGTTCCAGCAGGTAGAAAAACAGGTGCTGTGAAGTTTCTGTACAGAAACTCAGAGAGATATGGATTTACCTAAAACCAGCATTATCCTGGGTTAGACACTTACTAATGTATGTATGGATTGACTGATTAACTGATGGATTGATTGATTGATTGATTGATTGATTGACTGAGACTTTTTTCCTTTTGCACTGAGGATGCCCATTTTGCCCTGAGTTATGCTTTGCATCATCTTGGTGACTGATTAATTTACACTGTGAATAACTTAGCTTAGAAGTTCTAGGAGGTATATTAGAGTGGCATTAGTACAGAGCTGACTGGTTGCCATCTGCAAACCTCTTGGCATAACTGTAAAAAATGGTTTTGAACTAGGCATTAATTATATGTGCTTTGGAGAGGATTAACAACTTCTAATTAGCAACTCCTGCTTCCTTTTTTTCTGTCTGTGGCTGCCTCAGATTTCTCAGCATTAGCTCTTCAGCCACCAATAATCTGAGAGACTTCTGTGTATAAAAGAGTCAATCAATCAATTAAAAAAAAAAAAAGACCAACACAGAACTCCTTACAGATTTTCTTTATTAGGTTTTCCAGCTAAAAATCTAATCGAGTAGAAATGAAAATGTGCTTGCCTTGGCTGTGCAAGCTCAGTAAACTAAATATAACCAACAAAACTTTTACATGAGGACAGGTTTTAAAGTCTACTTATACATATCATGAAGTTGTTTCATAATATGCGAGCTTTTTATTTGAGGTTCTATTAAATGATAGATATTAAATGCTGGGATATTCAGCTGATTCATTGCTGAACAGAATTTAGAGGAAAGTGCAGATCTGAATAAGCTATCATACTAAATTTAATGGAATTTTACAAAACAATTGTTTCTGAAGAAAAAGCAACTGCTCTGAGCCAAACATTTTCAGTACAGCTCTGTCCCAGATTACAAGGAAGTTCCACTAGTCATGGAATTGTGCTTGCAATTCCGAGTTACAAGGCCTGTAACTCTTAACAGGAGAAGCCTTATTTGTCCTTGTATGTCCTTATTTTACCTTGTATGGCAGACTTTCTACTTGTGTTTTACTTTTCCTTCCCTCTAGGGTTAGATCTGAGTTTCTAAAACATTGTTGCAATGGGAACAACATTTTAATGAAAAATTCAGCTAATTTATCTTGTCTTCTTTTTGCTTAATGTCCTAAAGCAACAGTAAAATCAATTATGTAATGGTAGTGGTGGGACAGAATGTATAAACATTTAGATTTTCCAAATGCAATATAATTTATGGTACTTTTAATGATTTAATCTATTTTTGCGTATTTTATCTCCTAATTGAATCTATTTGATTTCCTATCTCAAAAATGGACAAAAACGATCTTCGTTTTCCTAGCAGTGGCTCTACAGACCACTCAAGATCCACACATGAGGTTTTGCCCTCTAAGTTGGCCAAGTTTGCTGTCCTTCACAGTACATGCAAGTTAGTCTGCCAGCTGGTGCTGTACCTCCTTGCCTGCAGAAGAAAATTCGGATCTTTATTTCAAAATCATACGAATTTTACAAACCAACTGGGTCCCACGTGCATAATTGTGAACAGATGTTGGCCACATGTGTGCATTCCTTTGTGTGTTAGAACATTTACTAAGCATTATTTAAACCTGGAGTTGCAACACTGTTTCACTAGTGGCCTGTTAATTAAAGCTACTGAAGGTCTGCTTGGTTTGGCTTGATCTAAACTTCAGAGCACCAACACATCTTCCAGCAAATCAGACTGCAGTGTCTGTACTGTTTGGTGTGAAGAGCCACAGATGTCAAAGAGCAGTTGTTGCCCACAGTGTTGCTTCGTGCATTACAGTGCTGGGAGATGCTCAGATGGATTTTCTCCAGTGGTGAGAGCGTTGGCACACGCTGTCAGCATTAGGAACTGGAAAGCAGCATTCACTGATGCATGCTCCCATTGAAACTAACTGCTTTTCCACAGAATGACCTAGTTGGACTTGCAGCCATGAAAACCAGTACATGCTTTCTCCACAACTTTCTCCCTTCTCCAGAGATGGGCTGCTCAGTAGGCTCCAGGGCTATGACCAACAGTGTTGCTTAGCACTCATAATAGGGGAAGGTGTCTCTCTCTCCTTGTTTGACTGTTGTTCCTCTTCCTATTTGCAGATTATTACAAGTCTAAATTCTCCTTTCTGGCCTTCCAGGTCCCGTTGTAACACACGACATTACCAGCTATCACACAATGTTTCTTCTGGCAATTTTAGGAGGGATGGCTCTCATACTTCTAGTCTTGCTGTGTCTGCTTTTGTACTATTGCAGGTAAGATTCACCATCCTGGTTACTTAGTTCATGTTGCAAATACAAGCTTTTTTTGTGCTTATGAAATTAAAATCTTTTATATTGAAACATTTTTCCTTTGCGGGGGAAAAAAGGCAAGCAAATGCTTGAAAAAGAAAGGAACTGAGATCAAATTTCCTGTCTTCCTGGTTACACGCAGCATATGAATCCCTGCCTTTGGGAGGATGGTAGTTGAGTGAATCACTCGCATCTGTACCTGTGTTCTCCATGTAATTTTCTATCAAAAATGGACATAGGTTCAAGATCTCTGTACCTGTTACGCATTTGCAAATGATCTGTCTATTGGCGTTGTATTAAAATGAATGTTAATTTATCAGCAAATGCCTACTAATGAGTGATTTTATACTTTCCTTCTCTAGACATTTACTCCAGTTTGTAATTGGTACTTGAGATATTTCCCAAATGACATTAGTTATTCTTTAATTTTGTCTTTGCTGCTGGGACAAGCTTTTAATTTTTAGATTATGTAATAAAAGTTCAATTCCCCTAATACTAACCGCTGCTTAAGAATCTTCTGTTAAGACACACTTGCTTCTCTTGTTTCTGTGTACAACAGTCATAAATGTATAACTTCTTTTGTTACTGGCTTTTATAGAAGAAAATGTCTAAGACCACGTCAACATCATAAGAAACTGCAGCTTTCGACAGCACTGGACACGTCTAAGAAGGATCAAGCAACTTCAATGTCCCATATAAATTTAATATTTTCACGTCGTGAGTCGGAATTTCCAGGTGGATTGTCCATTGCAAGCAATGGACACGCTGAAAACTCAGGGGCAAAGGAATTAATCAGTGCTGTCCACATGGAGATGGTATCACCTACGGGAGAAGCAGATATGCATACACCTATGCTCAAACACTCCTTCAGTACTTCCCAGGAGTTTAGTTCCCGAGAGGAACTGCTCTCTGACAAGGAGAAAGACAAGAGCAGAATTTCCTTGGATGACCTGACTCCCAGTGGGTCTCTAAGAAAAGACTACCACAAGTCAGCAGATAGTTTTCCTCTAAAGACAAGAAAATCTACAGAAACAGCTGAAGGCTATGAGTCCCCTATCAAAGATGAATATAGGAGAAGTTACAATGCTATGCTGTCTCAGCCTTTATTTGAAAAGCAGGAGAGAGAAATTCAAGTATCTATGAACCATATTGCTACTGGAAGTAAATACAATATTCAGGAACAAATATACCCCACACCTTCAGCCCCTGAAAAAGAGCTGCTGGACTGCAGACCTACTGATTGTATGATGTCTCGTTCAGTTGATCACCTTGAAAGACCAACGTCTTTCCCTCGACCAGGTCAGTTAATCTGCTGCAATTCTGTTGACCAAGTCAATGACAGTGTTTACAGAAAGGTTTTGCCTGCACTGGTCATCCCAGGTCATTACATGAAGCTGCCCGGAGAACACCCTTTTGTTAGCCAGCCCCTGGTTGTCCCAGCTGACCAGCAGATTGATCTAGAAAGACTTCAGGCTGAGCTTCCTAACCCTCACGCACGGCTTTTCCCGCACCCTGCCCAGCAGCTGCAGCCCCAGCAGTTGGCATCCCAAGCAATATCTCAGCAACATTTGCAAGATGCAGGTGCAGCTGAGTGGAGTCAGCAAAATGCTTCCATGTCTGAATCTATTTCCATTCCTGCCTCTCTGAACGATGCATCCCTGGCTCAGATGAATAGCGAAGTGCAGCTTCTTACAGAAAAGGCTTTGATGGAATTAGGAGGTGGGAAGCCCTTGCCTCATCCTCGAGCGTGGTTTGTTTCTCTAGATGGGCGTTCAAATGCTCACGTTAGACATTCGTACATTGACCTCCAAAGAGCTGGTAGGAACGGGAGTAACGATGCCAGTTTGGACTCTGGTGTTGACATGAACGAACCAAAATCTGCCCGCAAGGGAAGAGGAGATCATCTGTCTGCGCCGCAGAGTCACCCCCCGGTGCAGGAGCACCAGCAGAGAGAGCGGAAGGTTTCAGATAGCACAGCTTACACACAGCTGGTGTACTTGGATGATATGGACCAAAGTGGCAGCGAGTGTGGAACAGCAGTTTGTAGCCCTGAGGACAATGCTCTCCGATGCCTCCTAGAAGGCACCAGTAAGAGAAGTGGTGTGCAGCTGCCCAGCCTGCAGGAGGAAACCAGAACTGTGGATACCAAACCAGAGCCATTAACTAGTCCTGAACATGGAACATCCGTTCAAGATGATGATGATGAAGATGAGGAGGATGAGGAAGATGACCAAGGTGAAGATAAGAAGAGTCCTTGGCAGAAACGAGAGGAAAGACCACTAATGACTTTCAATCTAAAGTGAGCTATTGTGAAAATCCACCCTTCAGTGGAGTATAAAATTGCCAAATATCCTTTCTGTGGAAGTGCTTGATATTTTTTTTCTTTTTTTCTTCTTTTTTTTTTTATGTTGTGGAGAGAAAAGAGAAAAACAAACTGTGGTGAGCAACATTTGAAAGAACTTAAATGCATTACTGTGTAAATGTTAGAAAATAATTAAAATCATTCCTCTGATTTAACAGCTGCCTCCAGTGAGATAGCTGAACAAAGAGTGTGATTGTTATTCCATATACTTGATATTGGTCATCCAGGATGTTGAAAATACTGACAAATTGTTTTGGTTGGTTTATGACCTCAATCTCCTTATGAATGGGAGCTGGTAAAGCTTTTGTTTTGTAGGCCAATTTTATGTTGATAATGCTACTGAAAGTATCTTAAAAACAGGAATTTGACACATGGTGTCCAAAATTGTGCATTATCTCAATGAAAGGCTATGCATTGCTGCTTTTAGTAATATTTTGCTTATACTATGCTTTTCTTAACTTTACAAGTTGGTTGTAAACATTTTATGTCCTTTATTATAAACTACTCAGCAATTTATTTTAATGTACAACTGCAGGAAACTTGAGTAGCATCCCTTAGCATTGAAGCCTTTTTATGAAACCAAACTGAACTTTGTGTCGACTAAGATTCCTCCAATTCTGGTACCATTTTCTCAAAGTGCCTTTTTTACAGTAACAATGAACAGTCCCTTCTTTTGCTAAGTCCTTTTAATTGACCCCACTTGAGATTTTATAAACTTCTGAACTTCTACCTTTTATTTTAAGCTGCATGCCAAGAGTCCCATTTTGTGCTGAGCATTTCTCATTTCAATACAGTGTATTCTGTAGCTATCATGTATATTGTGGATTCTGTTTAGCCAGGATAGACTTAGAAGACATTTTAAAGGGCCCAGAGTAGCCAAGAAGATAGTTTCATTGACTGTATATATTGTTAGTTTCCTCTGGAATCACATGAGCTAATCATGCTCATATAAAATGAACTATTGACTGAGCAAGTAGACTGAATGTGTCTAGAAAAATTTGGGGAAAAAACAAATGTACTATCCGAAAGTGCCAGAATTACTCTTCTGTGCTTTTTCCATACAGAGCTGCTTGGTTATCCAAAAATTATAATTGAAAATAAACTGCAAAAAGTATTTTTGTGGATTTTTTTTCCTCTGTTAGTGGTTATCACATTATTTTATGTTTTTTAAAAAGAAAAATACTTTGGTTTCATTTTTCTTGTGCATATTTATGCTCATGTGACTTACTTTCTTTTACAGTTCTCACGAGCTTAAGTCAATACTGAAATTTAGACCCCTTTTCAGAAAAGCATTCTCTGTATCTTGATAAGTACATAATAATTTACTTAAGTATCACTGAAGACATTGGAAATGAAATCCTGGTATCACCGAAATTTCCCTGTGGAGTCACACTTCCTGTGGGCCAGTTTTCTTTCTGAGATTTCTGTGGGTATTCACACTCACTGCACTCTTCTTACTTTTTCATTAATTGGGTTCAAAGAGGAGGAAGTATGCGACTTCCACTTTTGTGGAATCCTTTGTATGCATTCAGTTTATCATGTTTCATTCAGTTATTTTTATGCAGATTAGCAGCAGTCATGCTTACTAAAGTTAATAAGTAATCTCCAAAGTGATTTAAGTGCTATATAGTTCCTATTTAATTTGTAATAATAAGCCCTAACTCACATTCATTGATTTATTTTCAGTAAATTTCAAGGTTTTCACAGAAAGCGAGTCTTGTAATTTCCATCTTACTCTGTGTCTTACCTGGGAACCTGATCTCTAGCCAGGAGTTGAATCCCAGTTTCCTAGTTACCAGGTCAATGCTCCTTTCCAGTTGCAAAGCCAGATCACCTTTTGCTTTCGTTCATGTTTGAAAGTGGTATATGTTGTAAAACAAATCTAAAATATTGTGGAGTGCATTGAATATTGAAATCACCATTTTAGCACTAAATTACATTTGACTCATTGTGTATGTGCCAGGTCCTTTCCTGTTCTGTTTAGGAATTTTGTACTGACTACCTGTGAACTGGTTTTGGGCTCTGGGTTACTTATTGTCAGTTTGTGCAAGGTCACTGAACAGAAAAATACTACTTTAAGGGCATAGTATTTATCAGATGTCAGTAAGTGCTGGTAATACAGTGTCACTTATTAATCAGAATGCTGCATAAGTAAACATTCTGAATAAGATTTCCGCATACTAGAATTATTGTGCTATTTAATTTCAAGTTTTCTGTTGTCTTAAATCTGTCATTTTTAATTGCATTCTTTTTCACATTCCTTTGCTAAGTTTCCATCATTGCTATCTTGTAAAGTGAGATTGTTGCTATTAAATTGCAGTGGTTTGTTTCTTTAATTGTGTTGGTTTTATGTTCAAAACACTTCATTTGATGATTTGTGGCCCTAATACAGCAAATATACTTGAACAGAAACAATGTGGGTATGTTTCAAATGTTCTTTAAAATAGAATTTTTAAATTGGCATGATAGTTTAATTTTGCTAAACATATAGTTTATGAAATGTATTTCTCTACATCCATACCTGGGCCATATGCTAAATGAAAGTGGAACAGAGTTAACGCAGATCAGGTAACAGGTTAAGATTAGAGTGTGCTGTGCCTAATCTAAAGGTCCAGTGATCAGTTCCATTTTAATTTTCAAAAACTTACTGAGGAAGATCCATCAGTAAAATACAAAGAAAATTTCTTGCTTGTATATTGCAGTTGCACAGTGAAGCAAGTACCAATAAAGCTTATAAAACACAGAGAGCAAAGTATAACTTGAATTGGTCTTGGCCTCAGCAGCTCCAAGTCCATGTAGAAGATAACGTAGAAAAGCAATTGTTTTCTTATTTTATGATGGCAGATATTAGTAGGGAAAAAATTCAAGCTTGTAATGACAACGCTTACAAAAATAAGAAAACATGTTTATCTTAAAAAAACACTAGAAACAAATCTTCACAGTTCAGGTTAATTTATATCACAGACTTTGTGAAATGTTAGCACTGTTGGGAGTTAATACACACATTAAGACTCCATTCACTTCGTGGTTGTCCCCCAGCTCCCACTTTGTTCTTGCTCAAACACTTGCTTCTCAAAGCTTATTGAACTATCTGTAAAGCACCTTCACTTATTGTGATAATGACCTATTATTGTTCGATTGAGTGCTTTGTCAGGGTACCAGCATGCTGAACCCTCTGCAAATACAGGGACAAAACCTGGTTACTGCCTCGAGCATTTACAATCTAACATGTTAGACGAATTATACAAACTTGTGGTACTGGTCTGAGATGAACAGATTACAAAGGAAAGCCCAGCATTTGGAAATTGCTCATAACGCTTTTCTTTGTTACAGGGAGGACTAGTAGCTTTAGTAGAGCGAATTAAGCACTCTTGAAATAACTTGGCAATATTTTCATTTTCTGCCCTTCATTTTATCCATGAATGCTCTCAGGGACCAATTTAATCTCACTATTCTGAACCAATATGTTTGAAATTGATAAGAAATCGAATGTCCTATGTAGGGTTTAGCCTACAGAACAGTACAGGTATAAATAAGCATGTGTTGGATGAGATATTTATTCTTACTCTAGGAAGGTCCATCGTGAACCAAAAAGGCTTTTTTTTTCTTAATAAGAATTCATCTGGGAATTAAAATGTATTATAACACAGTAATCAGCTATCAATAGTCTGCAACCTGTAGCATGGTAGGGTCCATGCAGTACATCCTTGGACTTGGTCAAAGGAGAAGAGTGTCTGTTTACTTTTCTGAAACACGTGTGTGACAGATAGGGATTTTGTGAATCAGTGCTGCGGTTTGGTCTCTTTAGGATTTGAAATTCAAGTTGTGGTATCTGCCACCTGGTGGTGAACTGCTTCTCCAGACGTGCTGCGTGTGAAGCAGTTTATCATTTCAATATAAGCACAGTTAAGAAGTTCAGTAACACCAGCAGGCAGCTGGCCCAGGATCATCAGTTGTTTGCTGGGCCTGCTGTCAGTCCAAGTGCAGAGATCCCTGTCAGCTGAGACACCTTGCCCAGCCTCTTTCTGGGGGAATATTCAGCTTACTACATCTCCATTCAAATCAAAATGCATCATCACTGATGGCTCAGTATTCTGCCTTGTGAATAGCACCTTGGGTTTAGATTAAAATAAAATAAAAACATATTTAACTACTAACTGTCTTAAAAGTTGAGAAAAATAGGAGCAACTCAATTATTCTTTTCCTGTTCCTCTGCTTACAGACAAATTGGCTGGTTCAACACTAACCTTACTCATAATGCTAACCTTACCATATATATGTATATATTATATACATACATATATATATATATACTCACACATATTTATAATACATATATTATTCTATATCATATGCCATGATAGATGCGTACATACACTGTATTTTCATCATATCTGCTATTTTCATTTCCGTGCTGTAAAACAATTGGAATTGGAGCTTTAGGTGAATAAATAAGTAGCTGTCAAGTGCAATTTTCAGAATAGAGGAGCATTTTTTATTACATTTACTCACATAATTCCAACGGTAAAATTGAGACCAGATACTATCTTCTCTTTGTCAGTAATAACAGAAAGGGTATCTAGTTCTTTTCAGCTGTAATCCTCTGGTATCCCCAGGTAATTACTTTGCAAACCGTGGCACCTGGTCTATTATCACTTAACTGAAGTATTTCTTGTTTTATTGATGTACTTTTCTTCTAGGAATGAACAGTGCCAGTTAGTTTGTTTGATCATTAAATAGCTATTCTGCCTTAGAAACTTACAGCCACAGGGAAGGAAAATGTGATGACAACAGGGAGGTACAAATGAAATACTTGTTTACAGGTTATTTTGGTAATTCTGTAGAGAAGGACTTTGTTTTCACGTAATTAGAAAAACAGACTCCTCAATAAACCCAACTGAGGAATGCTCCTGACAGTTTTATATTATAGAGGGAGGAAGTGGTACTTAAAACAATACTGTGAGATGAGAACTCCCACTTTCAAAGGAACAACTGGTCCTGGTGCACGAGAGGTTGGTCATCAAAACTGAAGGAACTTAAAGTGGGTCCCGTTACAAGCTCTATTTTTTAAAGGGTTTTGGTGATTTAGTGGTTGTAGGAAGTTTAAAAAGCTTGGAGATGAGAGAAGCTATGGGCTTTGGCTTCTCCCTGCTCTCTCTTCAAGGAATTCCCCTTCTATAAACCCAGCTCCCTGATTCTGCTTTCAGTTTTGTGCCATGCTGTGAGGCCACACATCAATGGGACATACAGTGTGACACCCTAACATGAGACTTTTCAGTAAAGCTACTTTTAGGTGTTGGCAAGGGCAAGCTTTCTTTGTATCTATGCCATTTGCTGTAACTTGTATTCAACGCCTTGCAATCCTGCACTAAATAACACAATAAAAATGAGAGAAGCAAAACGTGATAGCCAGGTTCCCCCAATGAGAAATCTATTTGCCTTGACAGCTGGATTGTTCTTTCATTCCTTGAAATCCTTGAAAATATACTTACATAAGTGTGTGTGTGTGTGCATGCACACGTGCATGGATACACATTCATGTGTATGTATATAAGTGCATTTAATATAAGAGCTGGCTTAAATACTAGTTTCAGCATTTCAACATCAACCAATGGCGAAGTAAAGGTCGCTCACCCAGACTGACTGGAAGAACCAGCATGAGAGCCCATAAAGGCTTGTATTAATTAACTTAATTGTCCTTGTGCTCTGACATTGCAGGGTCGAAACCATGCTTGATGCTGAGTTTCTGCTGTACCTCCAACTTCCACGAGATCTATTCACACCTGCCTTCTAACCTAGACCTGATGTATAAATTTTGTGATTAAAGCTTGTCTAGTATCTATATTTTAAGTAAGTTACTCTGCAGTTGTTGCACACTTGACAGAGTCTTTTCTTTTGCACAAAGTTGTAAAATTCTGAAGGGTAAAATCTTACCATAAAATCTAAAAAAACTGCATACAAATTGAAGAGTTATAATGGAGTCTGATTTTCCATTGTCTTCATAGGGAAGACACTATGTCTATGAGACATTTCCTAATTTAGTGTAATTCTCCATGCTGAACCATGCTGTTTATCTAACTGCCCAGAAGGCATATCTGTCACAGGAAAGAGTTCTTTTGTGTTTGTGAGTAAAGAACTATCTGAAACAGACAAAAAGAAAACTCTAAAAACTTAAATTTTGGAAAAACTACTGAAATGGTCAAGAGATAAAGAATAATTCAAGGATCTATCGATCTCTTCATTCAGAATGAGGGAAATAAAGCATCTTGGCTGTACCTGCAGCCTCTCTGCAAAGAGAAGGATACGGCAGGCACATTGGGGGGGAGAAGTGTAAAAGGCTAGTGGGAGAATTGATTGCAGAGCTGATAGGGGTAAATTGGATTGATTTGGAGATTGGATGGGCAGAAGTAATTGCTAAGTATCAGTCAGAGGTCTTGCAGTATCTGTGTCAACACTGTCTTTTTATCAAAAAATCTGTCACCACTAATTCTCATTCACATACATAGTTTTGACGGGTCTCAGAAGAAAAATAGACATAAAAATGCAAAATATGCATATATTTTTAATAATTATTTAATTGTCGGCTCTGATTATTAAGTATTTTTTACCTTTTGGGGCTTGAGGCCCTAGGAACTGAGGAACTGAGCAGTGCTGGAACCAGTTTGAACCTGTGTTTGATGTAAGTCTTGTATCCTACTTCCAACAATCATCAAAAACAGATACTTTGGAAAACTGAAATCTCTACTAAGCAATAATAACAGGATGAAAGTCTTTCTATCGTTATCACTTATACCTTTAAGCACAAAGGTTTGTATTTATCATACACTTTTTTTTAATGCTCTGATATGTTTTCTATGTATGTAAATGCCTAACCCTCTTCAGTGCTGTATAGCCCACAACCCTTGCCAATGCAGGCACCAGCATGGAGAAGCAGATGGTTCTGTGCAAAGGTAAGCTGTAAAATAGAAGTGGTAAGGTATGAGCTGCATTTGAAAATGCAATTTAAAAAAGTTGAATGAGAGTGCAGCAGAAACAGTGGGATGCTTTGAGAGTGCATGTCTCTAGTTTGATCACTGCAGCCAATACAGACCATCAGCAAGTGGGCTGTGGGAACAGGTGAGGCTGCAGCTCCCCAGCACGGTATGCAGGGGGGCTAAAAAGAGGTAGAGTGGGTGAGACAAACCATAAAGACTAGAGGTGATCTCACATAGACACTCGTGTGCAACATGTGGGATCACAAGCTCATTCCCTTCCCTAACCATTTCTACTTCTGCTGTTGTTAACTGTAACAACTATGCAGAAGTGTTTCGGTGCATTTGTTCTGTTTATTTTCAATCTTATTCTTTTACCCTTGCCTCTCATTCAGAATTGAGGAAGACAGTATTTAAGTTTTCACCATAAAGAGCAGGCAATTGGAAAAAAAACAATGTGAGGTAGTACTAGTAGACACTTGAATGAACCAAAATCTAAATATATATGTTTGCTCAATAACTTTTTTAATGTTAGTAAGAAAAATAGGGGAAACACTAAAATATTAGCTAATTTTCAAATTGGACCCATTTTGCTTCCAATTTACAAGATTAAAAATGTTTACATCAAGTTGTTACTTGCAATCCAAATCCATTTTAAATTATAAATGCCATGAATATTTCAATGTGGTGAGTAAAGGTAGGAGCAGTCCTATGACTGCATGAAAATTTTAGATACTTTTCTTGTGCAGTGTTTAATACTCAAAACACATAGACTAATCAGATGATGCCAATAGCTTGAATGCTGGATTATATATCACCAGCTCATGGGGATGTAATTAATATGTGTTGCTAGGCAGGTAAACAAGCCTCGGTTATGTGCCTGGCTGCTTGAGAGAAACAGTATCTGTGCCTGGCTGGCTTTATTGAGTCCTAGAAGAGCAAGCAGAAGCATGGTACCCCCCTGCCCACATACTGCACAGAATCACCAGCCCCTGTGTTCATCCAGCCCCTGTACAGTCCTGGGAATTTAGGCTTCCCACTCCCCAGTATTCCTTACTGCCAAGCTTAGATGGCTCCTCCCTCAGTAACCTGGGGTTCTTGCGGACTCATATTGGCCACCAAGATGCCCAAAGTATTTGAGTGCTTGTAGGGTTTCATTTTAAATCCTGGAGCTTCTTCTGGAAGTCAGCTAGGAAAAAGTTAAACACAGCAATGGCAAA
>JANPWX010000510.1:86732-123892 GCA_024734555.1 Trochalopteron elliotii
TGTCTCCTGCCCCTAGGATTTGGTCGACAACAATCTTAAATGTGCCAAGAGAAATCTAAGAGACTTTGGAAGGCCACCTTATCTAGGAGGCAGGAAGGGGGAAAACTTTGATGCTTGCTGCTCTGTCATTGAGTTAATGGCATGCACACTAAAATAATTGCATCAGAAATAATATACAGTAATATAAATCTGGGATACTAAAAGGGACAAAATAGTGTTTTCTTATCTTGGGGGTTTTGTTACATTTGTTTCAGTAGATATGTCACAGTTGGTGATTCCCAAATACATGAAAGTAAAGTCCGAAGAGCAGAGAGTTGTTACTTATTGTTCTTCATAGGAACACCTGGCATCCTAGTTGAGATTGATAGTCAGGTAATGCCTGTCCAGAATTCATTTGGGTTGAATTCCTACTTCAGTTTCGTGTCCTGTTTGTTTGTGTGGGTGCCCGGGCTGTAGCTGTCCTCTGCAGCACAGCTCTGCGTGTGGCTGTGCTCGGGCTGCTGTCACAGCGAGTGCGGTGTGTGAGGAGCAGCCAGGGAACAAAGAATTGCACTTTAGTGTGCTCGGAATCACAGCTTGCTGCTCTGCTCCAGTACGGGTCTCACTGCTCTCTAAGGGACACCAGCTGTAGCCTGTATGGTCTTCTACCCAAAACTTGTTTTTGTTGAATATACCGGATGTATTCTAATGAGTATTTTAAAAAAAAAGTTGCTTTGTGCATCTGTGAATAAGAAAGTGAATGCTTTCAAGTGATATGAAGTTTAGTTAAATTAGTGGTAGATCATTCCAGTAGAAAAAGCTTCTTAGGTATTCGTATCTGCTGCATGAAGTTTCATTTTAACTCTTGAATTACTTTATTTTCCTCTAATCTTTGAAAAATCTTGTTTGTTGCTCTTTGTCTGCAGACAGAAATACTCAAATGAATTCCAGCAAATGAAAGGAAAAATCTCACAGCAGAGCATGCAAGAACTATTCTTGATCTGAGAGATTAACCTGTAGTAATAGGAGCCTAATTAATTATTCCCTGTTTTCTCCCTGACATTGTGTATTAATTCTTGAGGTAACTTTAAAGTTTGTTTCAAGCTTTTAGATTAGGTTTTATATACTTAAGCAATTTATGAGCAGTCCAATTACTTGAGACTATGACTGTGTCAACTGACTTGCTGAATTCTGCATGGTCTGTATTGCTGCTGGTCAGTATTTAGTCTCATTTTAGTTTAACCTGCACTTTTTTTAGAAGGAGACAGAATATTGTGTGTCAGTCTCTATTGGACTGTCACGTAAATTAAGTTATTTTCAAGATGTTTGACATTTGAAAATAAGTCCTTAGAGTACTACCCACAAGAAAACATGATTTTTACATATATACGACTTTTTTGTTTGGGTTTTTTTTTAATTTTCAGGTTTTTTATGCTTGAGCACTGAATTAGTGCAGCAGAAAATAACCATTTTATAGCTCTCAACTGTGCTAATGTGTTTGTCCTCTGATTCTGCTCCTGTTTTTTAGATGCAGGATTATGTATGTTGTGTGACTCATTGCTGTTTTCCTGTTCTGTAGTTTGCTCCTGCTAGACGCATTGTGCTGTATTTGTTCTGTATTGTAATAAAGTGTGGTTTACAAAATATCTTCGTTAGTGTGTATGTAGGAAAAAAAATGTATTTGTTGCACCTGGATCCACCCTGCTAAGCCCAGCCTTATAAGGTCTCTCACATTCTAAATAGCTCCTTATGCTCATTGCCAGAAAGGCCTTGGGCACAAAACATTTAGTAAACAGATGAGGAAAAGGTACAACCTTTAAACAACTCCTCTAGCCCTCACAAATTATTTGCTTTGAATGTTTTAGTAGTATACCCCTATGATTATTGTTAAAAAAGGCCAACTTTATAACAAATACTACTTGATTTAAAAAAGAAGCAAATATCTTTAAGGCAGTGGAAGCAGTGCTTGGTTTTAGCTGGTGAGTTTTACGTCTCCGAGTACAGATTACAGACTTCAAGAGTGCAGCAGAGGAAACGTGCAGAGCTGAGGAATACTTTTGGGTTAGGGTTTAAGGTATTGCTGCTTGGTTTTCACGGTAAAAACCTTGCATTCTCAAGTATTGAAATGTATACAAATGAAATCTTCATGCAGAGAGATTCTTTGTAATGGTAGTTTGTTAGTAAGTAGAATTTGAAGGGCATAGACCCTTCTGGTCAAGACCTTTCTATATTGTCTTGGGGTGGTGGTAGTTTTTCACAACAATGAGAAAGGCCTTTGCACCTAAACCTCCATTTTCTTTATGAACCAAGGACAGCCCTAGTATAAACAATACTGCTTTAAATTTTTTTGAAGTCTTGCCCATGTACATGAGACCTGATTTTTGTGATCAAAAAGATCCATGTAACATCTTCAGAAAAGCAGCTTTGCAACCTCACTTACTCACAGAGAGAGAAGTACTGTGAAGGCAAGAGTCCCACACAGGCCTTTGCAGTTTAAAAATAAACATCTGAAGTACATGTTTGGTTTTAAATTTGAGAAATTGCTAACTTAAAATTACCATTCCATGTAACTTAAAACAGATGTTGATATGACAAAAGGCTGTTTCTGGTAAAGCAGAATTTAGTGTTCAAAAACGAAATTAAAATAACACTGACAGTTAGTCAGTGAGAAAGATAATCTCAAACCGAGGGAACCAGAACAGTTTGACCACCTGAACAAGGTAATTGTCATGTTCCTCCTGATTTTTTCATCTCAGCTTTTCACAGATTTGTTCTGAGCCTTATAAAGCAGGTTTCTCCACCTTTGCCACACTTCTCCCCAAATGCAATAAGTATTCCTATTTTTCAGTTAAAAAAAAACCAATCCAACCAAAACACCACCACATGCAGGGAGAAGCAAAAGTATTTTTTCCCACATCTATGCAAAACACCAGATGTGTGTACATAAGTGGAAAGGTATGTGGGTGGGATCATGGGCTTGCATTTGTGACTTGCAGACAAAATCATAAAACTGTGGGCCTAAGTGACTATCTTGGAGTCCTATCCACGGCCTGTTTCTGGAGCAGGGTTCAGTCATTTTGGGGCAGAATAAGGTTTTTTGACCCTTCTGCCTCAACTGAATTTTGATTTGCATGTCACTTATGCTGGCCTCACCTTTTTCTCATTCATCAGACTGACAAAATTGTCATTGTGGGTGCAGTTAAAAATATCTTAGATATTTTTTAGCCTGTTCTTGGATATAGCTGAACCTCACTATATAGACTTGCCCTCCTGTCATTAAAGTTCTCCTGGTATAAGTGTGTCTCCCCTAGACTGACACAGTCAAAATCTTCCCAAAGTCTGACATTGAATGGTTTTCTTTGTACGATCTGTTGTGGCCTGTGTGGTGGGCTGGACTTGAGCACATGTGTTGATCTGATGTGTGAAACGGTTGTGTTTCCTGACCTGCCAACTTGATATGGCAGCACCCTGAGTTCTATATTGTTTTTCTGCTTCCCACATGGGACCTGTGCTCAGAGTTGTGTCACTTTACAGGTGCAGGGTAGTTTGGAAAAGGAGATTTCATGCTTAAAGTTCAACTTTCATAAAAATAGGGAACTTTTTTCCTCACGGTTTTTAAGTGTGAGATATAATTCAGCGTGTCATCATATAGGTGTGTCTGACCGGGCAGAGGAGAATTCAGATCTTAGTCAGCACACAAGAGTGTCAGGGAGCCTTTTAATAGGAGCCTTTGGTTTCAATCTTGTTACCTTATCCTTTGTTCTGTCAAGTCCAGCATAATTACTACAAGTTGAGCAACAAAGTTCCTCCCTTCCCAGCCATTCTCACTCCCAGTTTTGGAACCTTTCAGTTCTTTTCAAGGCAGAGCATGACAAGGACAGAGACATCCTGAGATGTTTTGGTTTTGCTTCTGCCCTGATTTGCTTGGTGTCTCTGCTTGTAACTTGTGTTGGACAAACCTGTTTACTGAGTAGAAGTTTCTGTGTGCTGCCTGCTGCCAAATAGCTGGGTTGCAGCCATGCCTAAATAGTAAGATGAGTAGAACTCTATTTAAATCCTCTTTTTACATTGTGTGGACTGTAACAGTAAAAAATAAACTGACCCAAGCAGGAGACCATGCATAAATAGCTGCTTGGAATGATTCCTGGATAACCTGTCAGACAAAGATACTGGTATTTATTTATTTTGCAACAGACAGTGTGAAAGATTTAAACCTGAAGGTCATAAACCAAGGACTGGAATTTTGGAAGGTTAAAAAAAATTAAAATGTGAGTAGTGTAGTTTTAAATGCCACATATATTTTACAGCAATTTACTTCTGTCTTCTTTCTTTCCCGGCTGAAGAATATACATTTCTATATGAAAAGGATCTTGAATTGGTCAAAGAACAAACTATGATTGTCCTGGTAAAAGTATGGTTTGACTGGAGATAACATTAGTAAGACTTGGCAAAGCTGATGTTTCTCCTTAGCTGCCAAACTTTTTTTTAGTTCAGTTTTTCATTATTTCACCAAACTAAATAAAACATTGACCCTCAGGTAATCCTAGTGAGCAAAATTCCCCTGTGGTGTATGTGCCACTGGATCCTCCTGAAAGACAAGAAGAGAAGTGAGCTGCAGTGGTGCAGCTCAGGGCTCTGTGCCTGCCGAGGGTGTCTGTTCAAGAACAGTGTTTGCTGAAACTCTGAATAGCCTGATGTTCAGCACACAGGCCCTTGGGACCCAGCTCAGGGACACAGTGGCATCATTTGTTTGCTATATGTGAAGTGTTACAGGGAAAGACAAGTTTGTGGACAGTTGCAGAAAGTAATAAAATACTTCCTTAAATGAATCTCAGCACAGGTAGAATCACTTTACCTGGTATTTTTATCTCAGTTTTGCCAGATAGAGGTGGTGAAGTCCTAGTTCTTGTATACATGTGTGAAGTTTTACTGTTCTGTATTTATAACTGCTTGCTAGGCTTTTGGGTTTGTTCTGTGTTTAAATTCTGTACAAAATGAGAGCTTGGTATACAGGCTTCCGGATAGATTTAAATTGTATTATTTTAAATGAGTCAACACTGTGCCCAGGTGGCCAAGGAAGCCAGTGGCATCCTGGCTTGTATCAGACAGAGTGTGGCCAGCAGGACCAGGACAGTGATCATACCCTTGTAGTTCAACTGGTGAAGCCACACCTTGAATCCTGGGATCAGTTTTGAGTCCTTCAGTGGCCTCAAAACTGGTGCTGGAGCATGTCCAAAGAAGGGCGACAAAGCTGGTGAGGGGGCTGAGGAGTAAGTCCTGTGAGGAATGGCTTATGGAACTGAGGTGGTTTAACCTGGAGAAAAGGAGGTTCAGGGGGGATCTTACTGCTCTCTACAACTCCCTGAAAGGGGATTTAGCCCAGTGAGGGTCAGCCTCTTCTCCCAGGTCACAAATGACAGGACAAGAGAAAATGGCCTCAGCTTGCACCTGGGTGATTTAGATGGGAAGTGATGAAAAATCTCTTCACCAAAGGGGTTTTTGAGTATTGGTAAAGGGTCCCCAGGGAAGTGGCTGGGTGACCATCCTTGGGGTAATGGAAAACATGTAGATGTGGGGCTGAGGGATATAGTTTAGTAGTGGAGTTGGGTTAATGCAATGATCTTAAAGGTGTTTTCCAACCTAAGTGCTGTGATTCGATAAAATTGTGATTCATTGTGGATCATGTAGGCGATCCAGCAGGATGCTTATTCTGCAACAAAAAATTTTCTCCCTGTGTCACTTACACAAGTCCATCTTTTGTTTCTGCAGCCTTCTAGTAAATGCTTTAAACTCTCTTATCTCCAGTGTGTTTGATCTGCTCTACTGTTGTCCATTGAGTAGCACCTTGGTTGTATTCTAGGGGCTGCAGCATTTACACCACTTTGTTTCTGGGTGTGTAACCCAGTGTAGCCTTGAATGTTAATGACTTCTTGAGATTGATCTTTCACTACAGACTATTCTAAAGTACAGTAATGATCTCGCTAAAATCAGTCTTTGCTTACTTGCATTGTTGGGTTAATTGCTGGCTTCGGGCCTCCCAACTGGAGGGAGGGTGTTTTCTTGACAGTATCAGCTGAGACGGTATAGATGCTAAGACTGGTCATCATAATCTTGAAAGTGAGCATGTTACAGCAAGTAATATGTCCCTTGCAAATATGTTGATTGTAATAACTTTAGTTATGTTCTTCTGAGTTTTCTTTCTTTTTGGTTGTCCGTATGTTACCTGGGGTTTTCCCCCCCTCCAGGATTAAACAATTATTTGTTGCATTGACTTTTTTTCTTTTCCAGTGAAAAACACTGAAGCTCTTAAGCTCCATTATGTGCATATGGTTTTGCTGAGAGATTAGCCTCTTGAAGACAATTCAGTGTTAACTGACTCATTTCCTCCATATTTTTGTTCTGTCTGAGAGTTGCCAACACGTCCCACACTTTGCAAATTTTTGCAAATTCTGATCTAATCTTGATTCTGTATCTTGATTATTTGTTAAATAAAAATCTCCTTTAAGAATAACTTATGTTATCAATAGTCAAAATACATCAGAATCCTCAAGTACAATTTTTGCTTCATTGCTGGGGCTTTTTAATTAAAGTTGACTTAATTGTGCTTATTGTTTCAAAGCACAAATATTTGGTTCGTTTTATGTTGTCTCTTACTGGGAATTCAGCAAGACTTTCATTGCAGCTTAAGTTAGGAACAAAATTTTGTGAAAACAGAATGTTACATCTGGACTCTTCTCAAATTCAGATGTAGCTCATGGTTGAGCACAAACGGGAAAAAGTATTGGGGCACTAATAGTTACTGAGTTTCCAAGGAGGTTACTTTTCTCAGTTCCCATACTTTCTTGTATTCCTCCAAACTGTTGAATTTGGTCGTTTTGTGTTTGTGCTGGGTAATAGACAGGAGAGGAGCACTGGTTTCTGTGTAGTGTCACAATTTGACATGATTATGTCAAAGTTTCTGATTATGCTGGTGTCAGAGTATTAAACAAATGAGACAGCACTTGCAGGAAGTTTTTTGTCAATGCCCTCAGTTCTCCCCTTCCTTTCTTTCCGCTGCCTTTTCTTTACATTCAAACTCTGTTAGATTTTTTCATATCAAAATGCTGCGCTTTCCATATTTAACTTTTTTTAAATTTGAGGCTCAGTGATACTGATTTTTCTCATTGCACATTCTTTGAATCTCTGACAGAAGTCCTGGAGGGGATTTGGGAGCGAAGAAGAAGAAAAAGAAGCAGAAGAGAAAAAAGGAGAAACCAAATTCTGGAGGCACCAAATCAGATTCTGCATCTGATTCCCAGGAGATAAAAATTCAACAACCTTCAAAAGTGAGAGCCTGGTTCTGTTTTAATTTGTGCTTGCTTTCTAATTTAATTTCAATTTGCATGTTGCTTGTTGTAAAAGTGAGTTGTGAGTTGTGCCTTAGTGTGTGAAATTTAAGCAAATGGTTCCTGTCCTGAACAGAGAGAAGCAAGCCACAACCTGGTGTTTTCAGAGCTGTTGTCACCACCACAGTGGTGTACTGTAAGAAAGGCAGAGGAGGAGTTCTGTCTTTCTCTTTGAGCAGTTAGAACTCGGGCTAGTGACAGCCTCATTGCACAGAATCATAATCTGCAATTGTAATGCTTTTAAATAGATTCTGTATTTGATGAATTGCCTTTAGTTTTTAGTCACCCTCTGACTTGGCTTGGTGCAGTTTTGGTCACTTGTGCAGCATGAAGCTCTCTCAGCAGCAGCACCAGCAGGAGGGAAGGTGGGCCTGCTGTGCTCACCAGAGTCTCTTTAGGGCAAGCAAGCAGCATGTATTTGTACATAAAATGTGGTAATCTCAAACGTGGAGACACAGGCTCATGAAGAAAATAGTGCTGTCTTTTATGGCTTTCACTTTTCTCTAGTCACAAATGCATCAACATTGCCTGGGGGGTTATCTTGCCTTCTTTGCTGTGTTGCAGGTCTGTTTTAGACTACTATTCTGCTTTAGATTTTTTGAAAGCATCTTAGACTGCTGATCTGGATCAGTGTGTAAAAGTGTATTTATTTTGTCTGCTACTCAAGTAATGCTTAGATTTTGTATTCTTGTGCTATTTGCAGTATATTATATAAAACAGGCTGTTAGTGTTTGCTTGCTCTTGGTTGAAAAGATTATATTTTAGAGGAGAATGACATTGCACACCTTACCTCTAAGAGAATATATGCAAGATCACCAGGCAGAACTCAGTGGGGCTCCTGAACTCATTGAAAATGATTTTGAAAAAGGATTTTGAGGTCATGTGAGTTTGTAAACAGTTGTATCAGTTCGGAGATAAGCAAAGCAGAACAGTGAGTCTCCTTGGCTTCTGCCTTCCTTATATGTGATAGTAGACCTTTTGAACAGTGGCCTGAGTGTAATCATAGCAGTAAATGATTGTTAGCATTGTGTGCTTACAGTGACCTTGAGGACACTTCGTTGCCCATCTCACAAGACTTCCGTCTCTCACTATTACAAGTTCCAGTGATGTAAGCTGTCCACTCTGAGACAAAGAAAGCTTGCCATATCTGCAAATCTTATCAGTCATTGTTGTAGTCACTAGTGGCCTATACAGCCTAGTCACAGAATAATAGATTGGAAGGGACATCTGAAGGCTTTTTGACCAACCTGTTGCTTAGAGCAGGTCCAGCTAGATTAGGTTGCTTAGGCCTAGATCAGGTTGCTTGGTCTCCAAGGATGGAGATGGCATGATCTTCGTGGGTAGCTTATTCCAGTGTTTGACTACAGTTTTTGGTTTAAAAAAACAGTAATTCCTTGTATCTGAACAGATTTTGCTGGTTTGGAACTTGCCTCTTTTGTTTCTTGTCCTATCACTGTGTTCCTCTGAAAAGATTAGGCTCAGCTTTCTTTATACACTTGCATTAGGCAGTAATAAGATTTCTCCTACTCTCTCTTCTTAAGGCTGAACAAACCAAGGTCTCTCATTGTCTTCTCCTTGTGTGTGATGTGGTTCAGCCCCCTGTTTATCTTGCTGCCGTCCAGAGGACTCACAACACTCTGTCAGTGTTCTCCTTGTAATGGAGAACCCCAGACTGTAAGGTGTGACCTCAGGGATGCCAGATAAAGGGGGAGACCTTTTGGCCAGTCTGTCTGGTACTACCTAGTATGCAGCTGTCCTTTGCTGGCCAGCAATCTGCTGGCTCATGTCCAGCCCTCTGCCCACCTGAACCTCCAAGTTCTTTTCTGCAAGCTGTCTCCTAGCCAGTCCATGCTGGCCTCTGCCTTTGCGTGGGCTTTTTCTGTCCCAGATGGAGGACTTAGCTTTTGCCTTTGTCAAACTTGATTAAGTTTCCATTTCCAGCTTGTCAGAGTACCTTTGAATAGCTGCTCTGTGGTTCAGCATATCAACAATTCTAGAAGTTCTTCTTCTAGGTATCATCTGTGCACTTGCAGAGAAAGCACTCTTTGTCAAGTCCAAATCATTAAACAGTATTAACCCCGAGTCCCTGCCCTTGCGTTCTTGAAAACGGGTGTGACGTTTCCTTTTATTCGTTTATAGGAAACTTCCACCAATTGCTTTTTAAACTTAAGAGATGTCAGTTGCACTAACATCATCCAGCTCCCTTAGCATCCTTGCATGCATTTGGATGTTTTCAGGGACCCATGCATGCGCAGTTTGCTCAACAGTCCCAAACCTTCTCTCTGACTGCTATGGTGCACATGGATATCAAAGGCCCGAGGTCATCAACAAAACTGAGGCAAAAACACTATTTCATACCTCAGCCCCATTGCATGACAGGGGCATCTTGTGCTGTGAAGGGATATTTGCCCTAAAGTGGAATTAAACAAAAGAGCTGTTTTTGTTTTACTAATTCATGTGAAGTCTGTGTAGGTTTTCCTTGCTTTCTGTTAGAGGAAAACAAAAAGGATTGAAACTAAACTTGTAGTCAGACTGGTCTCTGAATGTTTTGAAATGAAGGGGGATTCCTCCTAATGTCCCTAACCATGGTCTGTATAGTACTTGGACATTACTTACTATTATGCTAGTAAGATGTCTTTCTTAGGAACTCTTTTTTTTAGATTTTCTGCTTTTTTAATGTAGAAGACATATTATAGACTTTAAATAAATATACAGAGTAAATTACAGTATGTCAGCACTTATGTACGATTTCATGATGTACTGATGAGATTTCAGAATTCATCTAGTGGCATTAGTAATTTATGTCTCAGTTATCCTGATCTAGAAATAAGGTGGGCTTTTTAGGCTGTAACAGTGTTGCTCTAAAGTGTGTAAGCATGTTAATTCACAATTTCTCAGTTGACAGGTGTTCAAGGCAGACTTACAGGTGACATTTGCAATACTTAAACAGGCATTTTGGTTCATTAATTTAGATAATAAAAGTTTACTATAAATAGTAAATGATGGGCTGCTTGAGCTTGAGGCACAAAGTTTTGCTCCTTTTGTGATTGAGGATACCAGAGACTGATCACCCAAATTAAACTTTACCATCATTACTACATTTATTTTATGGTGGTTTTTCAACACATGAATCCTAGAAAGAAAGTGAAATATGGAAATAGTAGTCCATTGCTACTCAGAAAAAAAAAAAGCCAGTCTGGCTTGAAATCTCTGTGCAGAATTGATTAAAATTTTCCAGTACATTTGAGACTATTCCTTTAGATGCATTATTGCATTGCAGTCTAGGGTAACCTGAGCATAGGCATGCAGTTGATATGCCTCAGAACAGGACTTACCACTAGGAAGATAACAAAACAAACAGATGTGAAAAGAGAGAGGGAAAAGTCCCTTTAGATTTAGAGGCCTGTTACCATTATTCTTCTGTACTGTCCTTTGCAGGAAAATTTCTCATTCCTGTTACATTTACTCAGAGTGATCAAAAGTGAGGGTTCAACTTAGAAACACTTAGGTTTATGGTTTAAAAATAACTTTTCTACAAAGATTCTTCAACTTTAAATGAAAAGTGAGTTTATTTTATGTTTGTCTGCTTCAGTTAAAATTGTCTTTAGTTGTCAGTTGTTGGCACAGTTGACATTGGCAGCAAGGTGGTTAACTCCTATATGTGTGATGCAGAGGTATTATCTGCCCTAATAATTGCAAGCAAATACAAGGCAATATAACTAAGGTTAAAAAGCAGATATTTGTAGCACATCAGTGTACCTCCAGGTACTACTGAACCAGAGAGAATATAAATATTATTTTATATTGTATGTGTAAAGTACAACTTCAAACAACTCCGTGTGTAGCAATTATTGTTAAATACCTAAACTGACACTTCTTTTTGGTATTTTATTGTGTTTTACCAGAGGAACAGGGAATATGAAAAGCATTTATTATTGCAATACAGTATCCTGCCTTAATGCTGCTGTATTTGTGCTATAAATTTGTGTTAAAAATTGATGTTTCTTGGTTAAATGCAAGTGCTCCTGACAACTGTTTTGTGAAGTTGCTTATCTGTGGTCCACCTAACTTTTTTCCACCCTCATTGTCTACAAATGTTGTACCTAAACTAACCATGATGAGAAGAGTACCTGTAAGAATAGGTAACATTAAAAGAAATTAACGTGTTTGTACAACTATTCACGAAGTAAATGTACTCAGTAAGCTTCCTGTTCTGTTTGTCTATGTGTGCAGAATCCAGCCATTCCAATGCAGAAGCTTCAAGACATCCAGAGAGCAATGGAGCTGCTCTCTGCATGCCAAGGCCCAGCAAAGAACATTGATGAGGCTACCAAACGTAAATACCAGTTCTGGGATACACAACCTGTACCTAAACTTAGTAAGTTTAACTGGATCTGTGGGAAAGGTCTGTCTTATGATCACTGAAGAAATGTTGTGCCAGCTCTGACGCATGTTCTCTAAAATGGTTATAAAGTTGGACTGTGTGTGGTAGGGATCCTTAGTCTTTTGTGTAGTTTATGTGGAATTCTTGAGGTTTTCCAGGGAAGTGCTTGTCTTCCCCACAGATAATATGCAAGGTACAGTGTTTATAAGTCTCATTCTGATGTCCTCTAAAAAATAGGAAATGTTACTGAAATAGCCTTCTTTCATGTATTTTAGGTCTGAAATCTTGAACAATAGTACATAGAAGTCTTTTCCACTTTACAAGTAAGAGAACTCTTTAACAGTAAGAGTTAACTCTTACTTTAGGAGAAGTAAGAACTCTTTAAGTAGTGACAAAGAGTAGACCTTAAATTTTTAATTATTATTATTATTATTTGTTTTGTTTGTTTATTTATATTTCCTTAATTTTTTTTCAATAGATGGATTTGCCATTACAGAAATAATGACTCTCCTGCCATAGGTTGCATTGTTTTCATACAGCTTTAAGTGGATAAAGGCACTTGTCTGATACACAGACTCTATCTCTGCTGTGTGTTCATCTTCTCCACAATGTACACTACCTTGAAGACATGCTTTCTCAGATTCTGTTCTCTGTTCTTGATTCCAAGTGAGATGATGAGGTGATCTTCCCTTGCCTTTAAATTTGTAATGAATTTGACAAGTTATTTTTATACGGATCTGATCCCTCATAACACAGTTGGTAAATCTTCTCGTTGTTGGGGAAAGTAATTGCTGACTGTCTTGTGTTTTCTGCACTGCTTTATGAACCTTCTTTTTCTGCTTTCATTATCTTCAGCTTAAGCAGTTCTGGCTTTTCAGTATGAGCATACCTTGGAGGCCCCACAAGTAAAACATTCTCAGCACAGTAGCTGGTGCTGCTCTGTCCTGCAGTTTTCTCTCCATTGCACTGGAGGCTGGTATAGAATAAGCAGAAATAAGATAGAGTCTAAAGCACAGGAGCACTTAGCTCACTCTCTCCACAGGCAGCATTTCACATTAATCTGTGGCTATAGCTTAATCTGCAAGCAATCTCATTTCTTCCTGACTTTTCTTGCATAGAGAAGTCCAGAGCAGAGTCCCTGGATACAATATTTTCCCATGGACTGGATCGAATTGATCTGCCATGGCTTTTCTCTGTACAAACTCTATCCAAATACCTGCATAAAGTAATGGTAGTAATTGTCACCAGCAATCCAGCCCAAGTGGAGAAAGACCCTAGCCAAAATAAGTTGAAGTATAAATCAAAAAATGGCCATAATCAAGCTTTTTCAGAGCTAGTTCAGGTGTCTGTGCAGTAGTGCCAGGAGTTCAGTTCAGGCTAATTGATGTATCTTACAGCACTCAGAGAGGACAGTCTGTCACTTGCCAGTCTAAAATGGCCAATACAGTGGCTCAGAAAATGATTTGTTAGTGTTATTCAGTAGTAATATGTTTTGTTGAATTTGGTCAGTGAGGTTTTGTCCAACAGTGTCTATGAATTTCTTCATAGTCCCAGAGATTTTTTTTTTAAGCTTTTCTTTATCTGCTGAATGAACAGATTGGGAAGTCATCACTAGTTGATATGCTTTATGTGTTTAGGTGGAAAAAATAGTCTGTCAATTCAAAAAAATCCTGTAGGGAACTTTGCATTAAATTTACTTCAGAATCCTCTGGCCTTCAAGTGAAAATTACTAGCAATAGGTGCTTTAGTTGTGCCAAACCTGCCATGAAGTGGCAGTAATATTTGGGCTGTTGAAACTTTTCAGAGTTTGCTTAAAGATGCTAATAATTATGACCCTCCAAACTGGTTGGCAGGCCATAACTATTAGTCAGGACTGTGCATCATTTGGAAAAATTCATACTCCAAGGAACATTTGACTGTCTAGTTTGATGATGCTGACAATACGGTTGAGTATTTACAAGTAAGAATCAGGGGGAAGGCCAACAGGGAAGATACCACGGTGTGAGTCAGTTCTAGACCTCCCAACCAGGATGAAGAGGCAGATGAAATATTCTTTAAACATCTGGCAGAAGTCTTAAAATTGCTAGCCGTTGTTCTCAGAGGGACTTCATCATACCACGTGTCTGCTGGAAATACAGAACAGCTGAGGGGAGACAGTCTAGGAGGTTCCTGGAGTGTGTGGAAGAGAACTTCCTGACAAAGTTCGTGAGTGAGCCAACTAGGAAGGTGCTCTGCTGGACAGAAAAGTAAGGACTTGTGAGTGATTTCCTTGTTGGAGGCCATCTTGGGCCCAGTCATCATGAAATAATAGAATTTTTGATTCTCAGAGAAGTAAGGAAGGGGTCAGCAGAACTGGAGGGATGACCTTGATCTGTTTAGGAGACTGGTTGACTGAGTCCATTGGGAGACAGTCCTGAAGGGCAAAGATGTCCAGGAGGACTGAAAGTACTTTCAGAAAGAAAACTTTCAAGAATAGGCTGTCCTCATGTGCCAAAGAATGAGCCAGTGGGGATGGGGACCAGCATGGCAGAACTTCAGCTCAGACTGTTGTGAATGAGTGGTTTGGGCCACCTAAAGAATCACCATCAAAGATAATGGCAACAAGCAGGTCTTAATGTATATTTGTGGAAGTGCAGCTTAAGAGGGTCTGATGGGAAGGTTCTTTCTATAACTTCGTACATAGATGAAGCACACATACCAAAACAGAATTAGCAGCAATTTAGAATTATTTACATGAAAAGTGGGGATGCAGGAAAATCAGGGTGCCAAGGATACAGGTGCAAAAATATAAGGCTACAAAAGAGCTTAGCAGTACTTAATCATTAATTCAGCATTTATTAAGTGATTCAATAGGATTTACACAATTATAAGTGTGACTTAATTATAGATTCTAGATAATAGCATTCCTACTATACTCAACTGGCATGCACACAGGCACAGAGTTGTTTACATGCTTCTGTGTTCAAAGGTGCCTGTTAAAAATTCCCCTTGAGCCCAGTGACGTACATTAAGTCCCTTGCATTTCTCAGCAGGTAAGGGTTGAGCCTTGAGGAGTGGAGGGTGTCAGCGTAGACCTTGTCCTCAGCAAGTCTTTAGAGTATCACAGACTTGAGGGTTTGCAAGCTCCAAGAGACATCCCTCTCAGAGGGAGGAGCTGGTGCAGCCCGCTGTGGTCCAGGGACCTGTAAAGGGCCTCACTTAGGATCACCCTTCATAGGATTGCAAGATAATTGGCTTTAGTCATCAGTAAGTTTCCATCATGGCCATAGCCCACATTGAAAAGAAAAAGCTGAAAAATCCCATCCAGTAACAATGGGGTAAAGCTGAAAAATCCCATCCAGTAACATTTCACTTGGGCTACAGTTCAGGTAAATGGTGTTCCAGGGCTGTCAGGGAATAGCTGATTGTTAGGGAATAAGTGATTATCCCTTGTTCCTCACCTTGTTCAGGCAATTGATGATGCTGATACAGTGAGTGTCACTCCCACCTTTACTGTGCAGGAGCTCCTGTTACGATCAAGGGACATTTCACTGCCCAATTGGTTTGGTCAAGGCTTACTGGGAACTCCTGAGATCATAGAGCAGGCCCAAGGATGGATGGGGAGATGCACCACCAGAGGTATTCAGGAAAGAAAATCAGAGTTTATGGCTATTGAAGGAGAGACAGGCAACTCATGAGGACTGCAAGAATGCTGAGGTTATGCAGGGAGAAAATCAAGGTCCAAAGCCCTTACAATGTAATCTGACTTAAAGACAGTGTTACAAAAAAGACATTGAAGTGCTGGACTGAGTCCAGGGCAGCAAACCTGGTAAAGGGTCTGGAGCGCAAGTCTGATGAGGAGTGGCTGAGGGAGCTGGGGTTGTTTAGCCTGGAGAAAAGGAGGCTCGGGGACTTTATCACTCTCTACAACTACCTGAAATGGCCAGGTGGTAGTCAGCCTCTTCTCACAGCTAGCAAGTGATAGGACAAGGGGAAATGACCTCAAGGGGAGCCGTGCCAAGGGAGATGGGATGTTAGGAAAAATCTGTTCACTGAAGGATGGTTGAGAATTGAAAGAGGCTCCCCAGGGAAGTAGTGGGGTCACCATCCCTGGAGATATTGAAAAGATACATAGATATGATGCCTAGGAACATGATTTAGTGGTGGGCTTGGCAGTGTAAGGTTAGTGATTGGACTGATCTTAATGGTCTTTTCCAATCTAAATGATTCTATGATATAGTAGGTGCTGTTCCTTGGAAGGGGAACAGCTGCAGTTTACAAGCGTATTCTGAGGACTGGAGCTGTAAAGTAAGGGAGGAGAAGAAAGCATGCCTTCAAGTAGGATTTTAGGAACACATTTCACATACCACTAGTACCTCTTAAATGCCCTGGCCTTGCTATGTCACTGCTCCTCAGTAATCCTGTTGAGTTCAGGTCTGTTCAAGTCAGTAGTGAACAGGATCTGAGCCATAGCTTGTTAGCTGTGAGTACATGTTTTCATGATGAGGCTGTGGATCTCTATGGATGGCCAAATGCTGTGTGTGTGCTGATAAGTTGTTGTCTCTTGTGTTATGAAATGCAGGGTTATCAGTTGAGATAGAGTGATTCTGTGCATATCTATAAATATTATGATGAGACAGTCATTAGTCTGAATGTGGTCTATGAGAATGAGAAGTAGTGTAAACTAATAATACTAATTTTTTCAGCATTTTTTTAAAGCTTCTTGTTCCATTCACATAATTATGAAGACATACATGATGCATATTAAATGCAGTTCACAGAACTGTCAGGAAAGCTAGCAATGTAACAGTTTTTTGGGTTTTTTGTTTCCTCCTCCTCCCTCAAAAGACGAAGTTATAACTTCACATGGTGCAATTGAACCAGATAAGGACAATGTCCGCCTAGAGCCATATTCTTTGCCACAAGGTTTTATGTGGGACACATTGGATCTTAGCAATGCTGAAGTTGTAAGTAGAACAATTTTTATATGCATCTAAAGTAATTCAGTTTTTTTCTGATTGATATGTGGATAAGTGGATTTTTTTGTGTGTGTTTTCAGCTGAAGGAGTTATACACACTATTAAATGAGAATTACGTAGAAGACGATGATAATATGTTTAGGTTTGATTATTCACCTGAATTTCTTCTGTGGTGAGTAGCAAGTTCCACATTCTGTTCTGGCTGGAGTTTAATGAAGGGTGTTTTTATTACATCTTCTTAGGCAGTAATTTGTAATTATTTCTGTCATCAATTCTAGGGCATTACGTCCTCCGGGCTGGTTACCGCAGTGGCACTGTGGGGTTAGAGTGTCTTCAAACAAAAAACTGGTAGGATTCATAAGTGCCATCCCTGCAAATATTCGTATTTATGACAGGTAAAATGCACCAGTACTTTTGTGTTTGTAAAAGAATAATGCCACAAAACAAACCTTAAACTGGTATCCATTGCTATAGAGAACCTAAAAAGAGAGAACGAGGTGAAGAGCATCAATATTTATTTAAAGAATTTTCTTAGTGATGGATGATACAGATAATGCCATACAATTTTCTGCTGAAAAGCCTTTATAGTTGATCAGCTGGACTTCTTGATCAAGTCTTCATACACTGACAAACATAAAGCATTGTTGCATAAAGCAGGTGACACCACATAGCATTGCTTGGATGCTATACTGCACCTTAAAGTAAAGCAATCAGTTAAGTCTTGATAGAGCTCTGGTAAAGGACTATTGCAAACCCCTTAGAGATAGCTTGCATATTGCACAGTTTGTCATTGCAGTCACAGTGTCATAGATTAGTGTTCGCTGCAGATGTACTTTGTCACTGGCAAGTGTATTTTACTTCAATATCTTCTGTCACAGTATGGAAAACTCTGATTATAAAAATGGAAACATGCAATGTGTAGCTCTCTTTAATTTTTTCACTACTTAATGTCTTTTCAGTGTGAAGAAAATGGTAGAAATCAATTTTCTGTGTGTCCATAAGAAACTGAGATCTAAACGGGTGGCACCTGTACTGATTCGGGAAATAACCAGAAGAGTAAACTTGGAAGGAATTTTTCAGGCTGTTTACACTGCTGGAGTGGTACTTCCCAAACCTGTGGCCACTTGCAGGTAACCTAGGTGATGTTCTTAATAATATTGGTTCCTCTAACAGTTATTTTTAAGAAAATTTAATGTAATTGTCCAAAACCAGTAAATGTATACAATTCAAAGGTACTAAATGCTGTGGCCTTGACTAACCTGAAGGCCTGAGTGTTGTCAGTGTTGGTTTTTTTGGTGTTGGGTTTTTTTTTTTTCCCCTTCCCTCCCAGTGCCTCGGATGAAACAGCTTCTCTCACTAAAACTTAATTTGTGGTTTGTTTAGCATACTTTAAATAGATTAACAGATGTTTCTGTTGACCTTCTGGTGGCAGCCATGCTAGCAATGACAACATTGTATACCTGTGTTTTTCAAGGGGTCTGTATCCCTGCTGGGACACTTCCCTGTTAACCTGGTTTCTTGCCAGAGATGGCAGAGCATTTTTTGGTAATTGAATGATTTGCTTTTTGTGAAACCCTTTCATCTTCCCTGGATTCTTTATTGGCATTGGATAAATACTGGAACACTACCATGTGGGAAGAGTTACAGTCAAATATCATTTCATTTGCTTGGAATGGATTTTATTTCTACTAGGAAAAGTTCAGTTCCTGCACTTATAGTCTGGCTGTTTATACTTCTGGAGGACAGAGTACATTTGATTTGAAATTATTTTTTACCTATCAACACCAAAGATCTTTTAAATTTCTCTAAGGAATGATGGGGGGGGGAAAAAAAGCTATGCTGTGTTAGAATAACCAGAGATGCTCTGTTGCACAATGATCTCCCAGGAAGGGGAGAGCTCCTTCAGAAAAAATGCTTAGACATGAGCATAGGGTCATGTCTACACAAGAAAATAAATGTTACTATGTATGTATGGTGAGTTTTTCAGGGTTGTGACAAATGCTAAAATGTTTAGCCCCGTGCTTATTCATTCTGTATCAAAAAGCATTTGCTTAGATTGAAAATACTGTGATAGCAGGCTTGTTTAAAACATACTGCTTGGATATAGCTTTTCCTTAATTCTTTTTTGTTAATCAGCCTTCTTACAGACACAGTACAGGCTTGCTTAAAAACAAATTTGGAGAGTAGAAAAGGGGCAAGCAAGAAAGCAGGGCAATGGATGCAAGTGACACTGACACTTGAAATACTATTTAAATTCATTATTTGGTTGCATTTCCAGGTATTGGCATCGATCACTAAATCCCAGAAAATTGGTGGAGGTGAAATTTTCACATTTGAGTAGAAACATGACTCTACAAAGAACAATGAAGCTCTACAGACTTCCTGATGTAAGCAGTATGACTTCTAGAGAATCCCCACAGTTATTGTGAGGCCCAAAATAACCTTCCATCTGTCTCTGACAGCACAGGCTTTTCTGTGTAAAGGCAGTGCGTGCAGGACATAAAAAAAAAATAATCTCTGGTTGATGAAAAAGACCTTAAGGGCTATACTAAACAGAAGAGACTATTGCTGGAAATCTGGATCTCTATGGAGAAAGTACAAATTTTGACCTAAAATCCTTAAACAAAGAAAAAAAAACCAGAAAGCTTGACTTCACAAACATGTGGGATTGAGTTGAAGATGCATAAGACTATTCTCGGTATGTTTAATCTGATAAGAGATTACTGGAACAGAAAATCAACAGTTCATGTCTTAAAATTCTCAGAGAAGTCCATCAGCAACTTGGCTGAATACAATCATGTTGTTGATTCCACTCTAATTCACTTTTTTTCCTATACTGTCAGAGAGTGTTGTTCGGCATTGAGCAGGCTCAGTAAAAGCCAATTCAGTATGTTGTGCATAGTCTAGTAAAAAACAAGTGTTCTGGCATAGCTAGATTAGTTAAAAATACTTTTTTCTCATGTTTGCAGCTAATAGTTAAGCTTGCAAAAAGCCTTAGAGTGCATTTCCAAGACAGGGCAAGTCACCATAAATACCACGTACTTTTAAAAAATCTCGTTGCTGTAATTAATAGCCTGTAGAATTTAGTGTGAGCTTTATGGCTGAAAACAATTTATTTGCTTGTAAAAGCTACATTTTGAAGGGATTACAGAGTATCCCTTACCTGTACCTTATCAGTAAACCTCTCTTTATTTAAACAAACCCTTTCCTTTGGTTATAAACAACACTTTTTTCCTCTCTCACTCACACTCTTTAATGATTTATCTGATTTTGGAGAACCGTGTCTGTTGCTATATTTAACTTGATGCTGCAGATTCTCTTACTGCTCAGAGATTTGAGCAGTAGGCTGAACAGCCCTTGGAATAAAGCACATGCCATGCCTTGATCTGTACTCCTGCTGCTGTCAGAGAGCCTCGTTTCCTGCTCTGCCTGGTGCCACCTGTGCCTGCACGTGCAGCTTCTCCCTTGTGTGCAGGGCAGCAGTTTGCACAGCTTAAGAATTAATAACCAAATTAATTGGGTTTTAATCTTGGACAGCTAAATATAGCTTCCATCAAATCTTGAAGACATTTTTAACAGTCTGGAGAGTGCAATATACAATTTCAAGTGTATGTTTTGGTTGCAGCTCTAGTAATGTTGCTTATGGAAACAACTCAGGAAGTCAATAGTTCAAGGATCTTACTAGTAGTACCAAAGGTGTAACTACAGAGATTTATTAGAAATAGCAGTTGGATCCTGATCATTTTCCTTTCTCATAAAACCTAGTTCCAACAGAGAAGTGAATTAGGGAAAATAAGTAATATATCATGTCTCATCCATAAAATATAGCTAAGGCAAACATACACCGTACATAGAAGCACAAATAGAAAATACATGCTTTCAAAATCAGCTTTTAAAACTAAGTGATGTGGGAGTCCATATACCTCAGGATTTTTGGTATTTTTAGGTTGGATTTGGGAGCTTCTCAGTGGAAAATAAAGATTTAATCTTTGTTCTGATATTTTCTCTTTAGGTCTTGTGCTTTGGGTTTATTTGGAGGCCTTTTTTCCTGAGAAAGGGATTAAGTGCTCTTGGGGCTCTTTTCCCTCAGTTTCAGGCTGTTACAAACACTACTGTTAAACACATTTGTCCATTCAGGCCATGCTGTCCTGTTCCTCAGCACCAAACACTGTTTCTTGCATTTTAACCTCTTTTCCTAGTGTCCTTGGAATATCATTGCCACTAGGAGCTCATCTCCGTTTAAGAGAATTAATCATTCCTAATCACTTGAACAGCCTGAATTAAAAAGGTTTTCAGGTGTAATAAATACTGTAATTAATAAATATCACCCTCCCTAAAGGCTGTGCATGCACCTATAGATAAAAATAATAGAAGTGTTTGTTTTCCTAAGCATTTAATCTCTTGAGCAAGGAGTTTTCTGGAGGAAGTAAAATTTGTCTGTGTTCAGAGTCAGGACAGGAGTATGTTTGTCTCTGCTGTCTTTTCCTGACCAGCTGAGATCCTGATGCTGGACAGTTGCATGATTACATGCCCACTCCAGCAGAGAAACAAATTGTAGCACAGTTCTGTATGCTTTCCCTCACCTCTGGGGTTGCAAATAGTCACTTACTGGTGGCTATTCTGAGAATTATTGGGGGGAAAAGATCTTCCAGCCCAGCTGCTTTTCCTCCATCCTTCCTGTATGTAAAGTGTACACCCTTCTGGAATAAAGGCATTTAAAAATATAGATGATGTGCTGTTGTGGAGTCAAACTATAGTCCCAGGCTGCCTAGAAAAATAAGAAGACTGAAATACACAGGTCAGAGCCATAGCAAAATGTGCCTTGATTTCTCATCTGGCTGCTGACTCCCAGAGCGTGTGAATAAACACCTCCCCCAGAATAATGCCTTTTGGGCAAAGCATAATCAGCTACACTAATTTCAGGCTTCCAGTAATCAAGTCTCTACCTGGCTGCTCTTGCAATCGACTTTGCTATGATTAATGTGGTACGTGCCCAAGTACATAGCTTAGACAGATGAGGCATGATAAATGAGCACTGAAGAGAGAAGCATTAGCCTTCCTGAAAGGAAATATCCAGGAAGGCTGGCAAAGGATGGGAAGAAAACTTTAATCACTTTTGCCTGTTTAAACAATAATTGCATAGTACTAGAAAGTTGTTTTTTTTCCTTTTCTGGTGTTTAAAGTTGGAAAAATAGCTATTTGTTAAAATAGGTTTTTAATTTCAGGCAGCTGTAAGTTATGAGAAGCTTTCTTGTTAACAGAACAGCAGTTATGCCTCTATAGAAGGTTAGCAACGAAGTTTACTAGTGCTAAAAACAGGTAGAATCTTTTTTGTTAAATAATTTCTAATTAAACTTAATCAGCTAATTGATGTATAGCTTGACTGTAACTTCCATAAGTCTGAATTACCTGTGTTCTTGTCTTGAGATAACTTCTGATATGCAAGTTTCTTATTGTTTCTGTGTCTTGGGCCCCAGGTAGTTTAGAGAAAGATAAGAAATAGATTGACCTTAAAAAAAAAAAAGTACTAACTGCACAAAGTGTAGGCAGTTGGCAATGGTATGTCTTTCTCTGGAGAAATTAAGCTGTTTCAATAATGAAGTAAAAAGATTGAAGTGCCCCAGACTGTCTCAATAATTAGAAGAGAGGGAATTCTGATTGAAAGCCTTTTGTAAAATAGCATAATGAATTAGGTGGCTGGGATAAAGTAGGCTAATAATGAATGCATTATAGCAAGTGAAGTGACTCTGCAACCTACTTTCAGCCTTTGCTGTATTTGCAGTTTTCCTTTCAACATCTTAACATTTATTTTTCTTTTTTTTACACTAAGGCCACAAAGACTTCAGGTCTGAGACCAATGGAACAAAAAGATACTAAAGCAGTACAAGAATTAATCAATACTTACTTGAAACAGTTTAATCTTGCTCCTGTGATGGATGAAGAAGAGGTGGCCCACTGGTTCCTGCCTCGGGATCATATTATTGACACTTACGTGGTAGAGGTAAAATATGCTAACATATATGAATGTGTGTGTGAGTACCACTGACAGTAGTTCATATCAGCACCAAGTTTTTGAAATGCAGGCAGTATGAAATATGTGTGTTATAGGTAGAATTTGATACCATGAGTACAAGCTTTGTTCTTTGTGTTACAATCTGTTAATAAGAAAATGTTTGGCTGTGACAAACTGCAGTACTTTTATAATAGAATATCTTAAAGAAGAACTATGAAATATCAAATACCACTGTCTTGACAAGAACCCTGCATATTTTAAGATCAGGTGCGTTTCTTGATACTTTTTTACAGAGATGTGACATGATACTAAGCAGTGGTCTTCAAACCTCCTTTTCTAGGAAAAAGGAAAAATGCTGCCTGTGACTTGAGATTAAGGATTTGGTTTGAATTGACTATCATTCTCTCAGGTGTGCATGTTTCTGCCATAACCATTACAAAATTCTTTTTTAAAAAAATTAATTTAGAGGCATAATTCCCTGATGGGGAAATTATGTGTTTTGATGGTTTGCTTCAGCAAAGCATGTTTTTTCCAGTAAAAAAAAGCGTGTATATATGTGTATGAATTTGCATATATATATACACACACACACATATATATATACATCTATCACCCCCACCCTCCAAAGAGCTGGTCATAATGCTTCTCTCAAAAAAAGGAGTGCAGGAATAGATTAGCATTTGGATTGGAAATCTCTCAGACATGTTTGGAATAGGTGCACTAAAGCTAGTGGAAAGATACACCCTTCCCTTTGAGTACATACAATATCAGTTGTAGACAGCATATTTAGACAGTGTATTACTTTGCTTAAAGCAAAAACATTATTTAAAAATGATCAGCACTAACATCCCTAAATCTTCTCTGCATAGAAGCCTTAGGTTGTGAAGGTCAGCATTCCCACACTGTAACCTGAATTTGTGCAGGAGCCTCAGCTGAATTAGGAAGCCTAGAGCTGGTGGAGATGAGTGGTCCTGACATCAGTTTTTATTGTCCAAGCTTAGCTTTTTGCTTACTTTGTAGTGGGTCTAGTGCTCATTGGACTTTTTCATGGTCTAATTTAATAGTCCCACATTCTTTCTCCACTCCCTCTTCTCCCTGACCTCTGCCCTGCTCCCTGAGTTGGTTTTTGGCTTGCTTTCTGAGTTGAAGCCTACAGGAGAGTTTCACAAGCACCAGGACCAGCATGAATGTGACACTAACAGTGGTATATTAACTAAACAGCACAGTCATCATTTACTTGTTTTATGCTGTCTCTTGGACTACTTTTTTACTATGCCAAATGTAGGTTTGTTAGTGCTTAAAGTATTTTTAAGGCCTGTGTGAGCTGGAGAAGCTACTGTCAGACTTTTAAGTCGTCTTTGTAACGTGCAGATCTAAAACCTTAAAATACTCTGTATGAGTTAATATTTTTGTCATCCTTACCGAATTTAGTGAGTGACTCAATAGCTTTTCTGTTCCTTGTAGTTAGTATTACTCTACTACAGAATCTGTACCTGCTCTAAGACAAAAGATTTTTTGCATGTGGTATGTTCAACTGTTTTACTTTTTACTGTAGAAGTACTATTAATTTAGGGAGCCATGTGAGGTCCTTCATTGAACTCTAATTAGTGGTTACTAGTCATTCAAAAATAAACCAAACAAGCAAGAAGAAGTATTTGTGTGTCTCCTTTGCCTTATTTTCTTGGAGATACTCTGGGGAGTTCTTGTGCTCAGCATGTTAGTCGTAACCTATGTAATTATTTCATAACCCATGTATTAATTATTTCCTATTTCCTGCTAATCCCCACACTCTTGAAGATGGTCAAACTTCCTTAGATGTGTGAAATTTAGAAGTTTTATGTAGTATACTTTAGATTTCTGTATTAACACCCTTTTTGATGACTACTGCTTTTATTAGAATTTCAGTGTGATTTAGCACTGTTGTCCAGCAAATATGTTGTGCCTGTTGAGTAATATTTAAATAAACTTTGTATACCAGCACAGTATATTTTTATGTATGTTATTGAAAGATGAGAAAATTATTCTTTGATGTGAATGTCATCAGATTTTTTAAATATCTGTAATATTTTAGGAATATTTTATTAAAAATGAGCTCAGTCAGAAAAAAGCTTCAATACTTTTAGTGGCAGTGAGCTTTGTTAGCTTTGTCTATAGCAAACTACTCTTTGACAATTGTTTGTCAAAATGTTAGTGGTGTAACAGACAAGAAAAATCTAAATGTTTCCTCAAATCTTAGCTAAGACTAGCTGTTATACCATGGTACTTAGAGTGCACAAACCTTGCTGCATTTGCTTTCTGTACAGCTTTCACATTAGCCTAACCAGTAACTGATTACTTATTAATGGACTTTTTTTGGTTTGGTTTTTTTTTATAGGGTTCAAATGGTATTTTAACAGACTTCCTCAGTTTCTACACATTACCTTCAACAGTGATGCATCATCCTGTTCATAAAAGCCTCAAAGCTGCCTATTCCTTTTACAATATTCATACAGAGACTCCCCTGTTGGATTTAATGAATGATGCACTCATTATAGCTAAATTGGTAAGTTGTAGGTTGGGTTTTTTCTGCTTCATTCACAGAAGTATTCTTAGGATTAGTGGCAAGGTAAGAACTGGAGTAATTTATCCATGCCAGTGCATTCAGATTTACTAGTTACAGCACAGAGTGCAGTTGATGAGATAGATCTATATATATATAGATATATATAAATATATATATATGTATGTCAATCAAAATATAAAGCAGTATGCTTGTTTTTCCTTTTTACTTTGAGTGATGCTGGGGAATGACAAATGCATAAAGTATTTGCAATAGCTTGAGCTGTGGAAACACCCAAGAGCACACTGATGACCATAGTCACTAAGTATCAGAAGAATGAAAAGTATCATTGAAGTAATTTCTCTTGGAAATGAATTAATAAGTGCTATCAAATACATTTTGCTTTTTAAAATTATTTTTATTCTTTAAAAATGTATGAATTTATGTGAGCTTTATCATTTTATCATTGCTACGTGTAAAGCTCTGTAGATGATGTCATGGTGTAACTTTTAAGTATACCCTTAGATATGGAATTATACTGAGAGTTGTTTGGTTGAATGGAAGGGCAAAAACTATAGATGACGTTCTTAAACCAAAGAGTTTTGGGAGTTAAGTACTGTCTAAATGAAAAGCTGTCACTCAGCTCTCAATGACCAGGGTTTCATGGGAGTGTAGTGGTAACACCAGTGGCACATGCCAGCACTCTGAATGAATTTGCAGAGACTTGTTTGCCCTGGCTGGTTCAAAGCACTGCATAGGCTTCATCCAGTCCATAGCATCCATTCTGCAACCATTCCCAGCAGGCTGCAGAGCACAGACATGTTTTCTGCTCCTCCTTCCTGCTGAGGTGTTGCTGCTGCACTGCTGGTGGTGTTAGAGGCTCCTGGGGAGTGCTCCAGCCAGCCGTGCTCAGAGCTGCCTGCACGTGCCACTGGGATTTCTCTGTTGGTTCTGGATGAAGCCAGGGATGGTCTGCAAAGGCTATATCTGTTCAGACTTGAGGCTGCATGAAGGCAGCCACACAATCCTCAACCTGTCTGTCCCAGCCATGTTCTTGCAGCATTGCAGCTGAGCTGCCATCTGTGACAGGAACTGCTTGCTGAGGTTTGTTAGCCTAGAAGCAGGACAGTAACTATTTGTCAGGGAAAACTCACGGATAGTTACAGGAAGTAGTGTTATTTGGAATGATGCAAAAGGATGTTCAGAGGCAGACTTTGAGAAGCTAGTATAATTTTCAGGAGTGGCTAAAAATACTGGCAATTATTCTTAAAACTCGAGGTGGAAAAGTTTGGTCACGGTTAGAAGTGTGGCACAGGGAGCTGTGTGTCTGGCCATTCTCTGGCCATGGCTGGGATGGGTGAGGAGGCAGTTCCATGGTCTGATCACAGGGCTTTGCACCTTCCCCTGTGTACGTTTCTCTCTCAATGTGACATGCAGCTCCATGATGATCCTTTTGAGTAGATCATCCTATATCCTTTGCAATACTGGGATTTAGACACCTGTGGATTTCTTAAGTACCTGCTAGGCCTGTAATGCATCATTAGAGGCCTAATTATAGTTGCAGATCTGGCAGTTTGGTTTTATGTGAGGAGAGGTGAGGCAAAGGAAAAGAGATGGTAAATGCAGTCCTATTCATAGCCTTTTGTTTACAAACATACTGAATCTGGCTGGGATGGAGTTAACTTTGTTCCTAGCAGCCCATATGGTGCTGTACTTTGTCACTGATAACACACCAGTGTTTTGGTTGTTACTGAACAGTGCTTGCACAGCCTCAAGGCTTTCTCTTTCCCCTGCGGTGAGGAGGCTGAGGGTGGGCAAGAACTTGGGAGGGGACATAGCCAAGACAGGTGACCCCAAATGACCACAGGGATGTTCCACACTGTATGATGTTCTGCTCCACAATAAAGGCTGAAGGAAATGAGGAGGAAGGGAGGATGCTTCCAGTGATAGCATTTATGTTCCCTAAAAATGATTATGCATGCTGAGATCTTGCTTCACAGGAAGTGGTTTGACATCTGTCTGGCAGTGGGAAGTAGTGAATGAATTCTTCTTTTTGCTTCCCTTGTGCCTTCAGCTTTTGCTTTCTCTATTAAAGTGTCATTATTTCAATTCACAAGACGTCTTGCCTTCCTTCTATTTTCTCCCCATTCTGTGAGAGAGGAGTAAACCAAAGGCTGTGTGGGTGTTTGGCTCTTGTCTGGGGACAGCCCACCACAGTCTTCTTTCTGTTCTTTAACTCCAAAGCACTGGTTTTGGAGGTACAAATTCAGCTCAGCAAATTGCTTTTAGGGTTTGCATGTCAGCTAATGTTTATTTTTATCTTTGTATCACACTATATAAAATTAGTTTAGAATTAGTTTGGCAGTTACAGGACAAAACACTGGACCTTCAAAATAAAACCCGAAATTTGGAGTTATTAACTTAGGTTCTATGTATTCTGCATGGAGAGAGAGTGAGATTTTGCATCAAGTTAATCCCTCTAAAACCCTGCATATTTTATTGTCGAGGCTGACACTAAGTTTCTAGATCTAGAACCCAGGGAAGAAATTCTCTTCTGAGTTTGCTTCAGTGGTCTGTCAGAGCTGTGGAGAAAGTACTTTTAAACAGAAGCCTTTTTATCTCTCTCAGAAGATATTAACCTGAAACTAATTTGCTGATGTTTAGATACTGAATTAAAACTACATTTGTAGAATTTTGTTTGAATTTTGAGTGTTTAATTGCACAGCTTAGTGTGCTTGTATCTAGAGTGTTTCTGTTCTCCCCCACGTCCTTTCCTGCCTTGAGATTGCTGTTACAGTTACTTACTAACTTGGAATATTTCAAAATTTACTTTCAAAGCCAAATGTCAAATATTGTCACCTCATTTGTCTTATTTCTGCATGTTTTTCACAGCACATTTAACTTAGCATGGTGTCATCTGCACAGAATGATCTTTGTGTAAGGTAGTGGGAGGCCTTACTAAACTCACTGTCTGTGCTTTGTAACTTTCTTCTAAACAGTCCTGATGAAGAGCTTAAGTGCTCTTTCTCTTTGAGCCCCTTTTTTCCTAATATGGGATGCTCATTTAGAAAAAAAACCCCTTTTTTTTGCTGAGTAAAGAATGTTCCTTACCCCATATTCTTGTGCTTAAGTAATTGAGCATTATTGTCCTGTATCTTTTGTCTTAAAAGTGTATCATGTCCTGCTGGTGCCCTGCCTTTGTGCTGTTAAGATCCCAGGAGCTTAGGTCAGACTCCCTTGTAGTTAATTGCAAATAAATGGACTTTTATATCCACACCCCCAAGCAAATTCAGCTCTCTGTACGTGATGATTATTGCTCCAGTGGCTTAATTGACCTTGGGTTTATGTTGCTTGTTAAGAGTTCCCAGTGAGCAGTTAGGATTTGAGTATGTGTTGGTGCAGAAAAAACTCTTGAGACTGATTTGGCCGTGTGGCTCTTCTGAGACAAAAAATGTCTGTTTGAGTGGTGAATTTGGGAGGTTTATGAAAAGAGGAGTTGGTCATAGAGTGCATTAGTAGGGGAGGGAGAATCACATGAAAGATTTGACATCTAAAGAGAATGGCATTTCAGAAAAGGACTAAATCACAAAAATATGTTTATCATTAATAGAATGATAAGTTCCTGAAAAACACAGTAAAAGCAGTATTTGTCCAGCTTCAGCTAGAATAGACCATATGTGTCAAAACACTCTATGTGACTGTAAAAAATGCATATCTGTAAGGATAAAATAATGGAAAATGCTCTAGGGACTCTTCAGACATTAGGCCCTGAAAATAGCTTTAAAATTCATACCCTTTTGGAGCTAATCTTCAAGCAAAGTTGTGCATTATATAATGTCTTCTAATTAAAAGGCAAGATTTATTCCGTTGTATTTTTTCCTTTTAATTCGCCTAAGTCGCTTGGATACTGTATGCTACTCTGTAAAGTATAATTTGTGTGTCATTTGAAAATTTTAAAAGTAAATTTTTAAAAATGTTTTGCTGTTGCCAGAAAGGATTTGATGTGTTCAATGCGCTAGACTTAATGGAAAACAAAACATTCCTGGAAAAACTCAAGTTTGGGATTGGAGATGGAAATTTGCAGTATTACTTGTACAACTGGAGGTGTCCAGGCATGGAATCTGAAAAGGTAAGGGAGAAAAATGAGTTCCTGAATTCCATTAGATGTAATGGTACATTAATCTACACTGGCCAAAACTAGGCAGAAGTTTTAAAAATAATGTAATTGGCCCTGTTTATGATCCATAGTTGAGATGCAGAAGACTCTTGATGTTTAGATTTACTGCCATACTGGAACTAAAATACTCTATTTTTCTTCTTCCTTTAGGTTGGTCTTGTATTACAATGAGAGCGCTTATGTTTCTAGAACTCTTGAGGTCATCGTTTGAGTTAATTTGATTTCCATAACTCTTGAAATGGTATTGTTCAAGAGGAGTAAAAGCACAACGTCAGTGATACTGAAATAATCCATTAAATCTGATCAATGAAGACATCCACATGTGACCAAATTTATGCATTTTCAGATAGATCAGACAGTCCATGAAACTCTTCTATTGTCCATGAACAGAATATAAAGCACATTCATTTAAGTTTCAAAGCTTAGCTTGCACCTGGATGAGAAGAAGGTATTTTTTTCCACTCTGTAGAAAAGACTGTTTTGTACAAACTGAACTTCAGTGGTGGATTAGGGTACAAAAATATTTGCTATTATGTGGATGAACTGCTGCATTTCTATTTATTAAGTGGTGATGTATGTATGTCAGTGTAACAGAATGAAGGATACACACTGGAGTATCTTTGCTTATTTACTTAACATGGATATCATCATTTGGGGGAAAATCATGAAGTACGATATGTTTGTAGCTCTATGAAAGTCCTGGATGTTTTTGTAACTGGAGCAGTATGACAATGTACTGGTTTAACTAGTGCATTTGTTTCTCCATAAGCAACGCTGCCAAATCAATAAAAAATACAGATTTGTACTTTGATCTTCAATAGATCAGTGGATTGATTTAACAGTATCGCACTGTTCAGTGCAGGTGTTATCTGTGTTGCCAGAATGATAATACATTACTGTACTTAATTTACAGTTGTGGCACAATACCTTAGTTTTTCCTCAGTAGAATAACATCAGCCTGTGTGTAAAACTAAGAATTTTAGTAGTGCTATCAGGATATTTATAGTTTGAATGTTTTCAATGCTTCTGCGAAATTGCACATACTCCTTTGTCTACTTTGATTTCCTATGAAGTCTGTAATTCTAATGAAAAGTACCCTGTGTAAATATGTATTCATAAATTGTTCCTGGTAATGTTTTTATCCTGACTTTGGAACAAGAAGTTTTGCTATATATGTGGCTGGTAAGCAGAAGAGAAATGCTCTGCCCTCAGTCCTTGGAAGTCTCTGTACTGCACTTCCTGAAATGTAGGAGGGCTGATCTTTGTTGTTGGGTGGAGCCGTTTTAATTCCCTCATGAATGCTCGGCAATGGGAGTGGCTTCTGAAGCACTTTATATGCATTCCAGCATAGCGTCATAGCTAGAGATGATAGCAGTTCTTTCAGCTCATGGATGCTGCAGAATCCTGAGCACTGAGAAAATCTGTGTTAAGAAACTGTTCTAGCTGAAAGTGCCAAATTGTGGTAGTGAAGCCTCTGTGCTGTGAGCATCTTTTGAATGTGACTTGAATATCTCATGAAATGCAAATGTCTAACTTTCCTTTTAAACATGCCTGTAATTCTGACAGCAGATTTTGCTGAAAGTTTAATTCTGTACATGAAGATAAATTTGTCCTTCATAACTGTTAGCCCTACCCACCACCTTGTAGCAGTGGGGTTTTTCTTTCTTCCTGCTCCTTTTCCACTGTGTGAATGGTTTGTGGTTTGGTTTCTTTTTCTTGTTGAATTGTGGTGGGAGGATTCTGCCCTAGAAACAGTGATAAATACTTTCCCTTACTGCATTATAGCTGATTAAAGCATTCAACCTCCTTCAAACAAGGGAAGGGACTGAACGTGGTTTGTTTGACACCTGCTTGTGCACCAGCTCGGGACCTCATGAATTTGAAAGGACTTCAAAGGAGATCTAATGGTGCAGTTGAGCTTTACATCTCTGGCCACTCTTGATACCTCTCTGCTAGTAGCAGTCAAAACAGGTGGTGCAAAGACAGCTTGGACTCTGTGTGAGGCCTGAGCAGAATTAAGTGCCTGAAAATGTAATTGATGGTAGTGATACCTGAGGTAACAAGAAGGATTTAATCTTGACCCCGTCGAAGACTTAAGTTTTTAACTCCTAAAAGGCAAGAAGATGCCTCCTTGGCAGGGCATTCTCATGTAGTGCTCTGGGATGAGGTTCACTGAGGAGCTCAGTGTGTTCTGCTTTAGCTCTTAAAAGGCAGAGCCTCAGCAGTCCTCACTCAGGGCTGCCTGAGGTGAGGTGGGACAGCAGGGCATAGCTCTGTCCTCATGGCTAAGATACTTCCTTGCTGAGACAGCCCAGGTGATCACAGCCCAGGTGAAGGATATGTTCATGTTCTCTGCCTTCCTTCCCCCCAAAAAAATGCAAGTGGAAGAAATGTTAGGCAGATGATTTTTCTACTCTGAAATCAGAAGACAGATCCTCCCAAGTATTGTCCTTTGTAAAACTGAGGCCAGGATGGGACCAAGTATGTCCAGGTAGAAGACAGACTTGAATGTGGGTTTCCTGCAGCCTGGCTTCTGCCTAAATCTTCAGATTAGGGCACATAAAGGAAGTAGTGTGGCCAGTCTTGTGCTCTTTTCTAGTAAAACAGTGCCATTTGCTTCTGAATCCAAGAGAGAAACTTCTGTCTTGTCTGGCTCACTCTGCATGTTCACTGAGGGGCTGGAGGCAGAGACATGCTCCTGTAGAAGCAGCACTGTAGCTGGGACAGAAAATTTATCAGCCAGAGAATGAGGGAAGCAGGCATCTAAGCCTGAATGTTGGGGCAGCTCTTGGAGAGTTCTGTTCATGGACTTGTGTGTTTTAAGCATGGCCTCTTCTGTCCCTGCTGAGTACTCTTTACTTGTAGTGTTTTGCTGAAGTATCACAGCATTATGAGGAGTTGAATCTTGAAGGTGTCCAAGCCAGCACCCACATAATAAGACAGTTACTCTGGAGGTGAAAATTGTGGCAACTCACTTTGCCTTCCTAAGCAGGTACTAAACAAAAGGTGACTGTGTGGGGCCACTGTCAGGAACTCAATAGGAGAGACCCTTCTCTTGTTTCCAAGGTTGAACCTGTGTGCATTAGTCCTGCTATGAAGGTAAGACTCCTCAGAACCTTACAGGTGTTTGCAAAGGATTGGCAGATGTAAAGCTTGCTCTACCACCTTTCCCACCTGGCTTTTTAAACATCTGTTATTTCTTTCCCAAAGTAACTTCCTATCTGCAGAGGGAACCCAAATCCCTGAAGACAGAAACAGACCTGGGCAGGCAGTGAAGTGCTTGAAAGATGATTGCTGTGCTTATGTTCTTTACCAAAGCTAATCCTTACGCTCTGTGTAAATGCTACGACTCATGCTATGGTTAGTCTGCCTGGGAATGAAACACACTAGTGCTAGCATGCCTTCAAAGTTTTGTGCACCCAAAAAGCCAGAGAAAAGGACATGTATAAAGGCCTATGAAGCAAGGCAAAAAAATCTCACCTCTTCTTGCACCCTCAGACACGGACAAAAATTGTAGCTTTAAATGCTTTGTTTAAACTTCAAGGAGCATCATGACTACACAATCACTGCTCATTGCTACTGCCTGCCTTTGTAGCTGGTATCATGAACTAAAGTAATTTCTAAATAAATTCAAAATACAGATGAGCTATTGGATGGCAGTGGAAGTCTGGATTAACAGATCTCTGAAAAGCACATGTAAATGTTAAGGAACAACAGAAGTTACCAGTTAAGGTATTTTATGCTTTCTTCTACAAGTAAATTCCTAGAGTGTTGATTGCCTGAATTGCAGTGCAATTTCCCTTCCTTGCTACCACCCAACTCCCTCATTAGGAAATTTTTCATAGTCCCCAGTAAAATTAAAGGAAACTCAGAAGTTACATGGTATGTTTTCAGTCTTATAGCAGTTATAGTTCTCATCTACTTTATGTAAGTATACGGCTTATGTCAATTTCCTGGGAAATAATTTTAGACTTCTTTAAGAAGTATTTTTGTAAAATACTGCAGTAAGTAGTAATTTGGTTTGTATTTGGAAATAGCTTTTCCTTCAGCATACCATGCACCAGGTATCAGATGGAACCCAAGTCTTGCATACATTTGTGACCAAAACAAGTTGTTCAGCAGAACAAATAATAAGAGTTCAAAAGGGAAATCTGCCTGTGCTGTTTACTTGAACCCAGCTTTAAAAGACTTATACTGGCATGGACCTTTGTTTAAATAAACTTTCACTTTTGGTATTTATTTGTTTGAGTAATTATACTTAAATCTCTTTTGCTTAAAGCATGTTCATCTGTGTAAAAATACAAAGTTCATTTAATGCTTTGTATTAATTCCAGAGAAGTATAAATTATGTCTTAAAATTACTCTGACATGTTCATTACCGGCTTTAACTCTGATCTCCAGATGCAAATGAAAATACTTAGTCTTTACTAGACTGACACTCAAATCTGAGCGATATTCTTTATTACAGCAGGCCAAATGCAACATAAAGTTCACCTTGTATTGAAGAGCTTTACACTATAAAGCCTAAAAGAATTGTTCAGTTAGAACTGTACTCCATCCTGCATTTAAACAATCTGTTTAATAGAACCAAACTACAATCAGTTACGCTGAAAAAGCTTTTCTCTTTTTGCGAGGTGGTTTCTTTATCTTATTGGGATTTGGGACAAGTTTCTTGATTTTCAGAGGCTGCAAAATTACATTTGAAAGATCAGGCCGATTGCTTTCCATATGCTTCCGCTTCTGACTCATGAGCTTATCCCCCAGCACCTCTGCAAGCTCTTCGGGTTCCAGATTTTCTGAAGAATCTGTATCTGCATAAGCCACGCATTCTTCAGTTCTGTACTGAAGCCACGGCACATCCAAAGCTGGTATCTTTGGAGTTATTGCTGCAATTGCTTCAGTGAATTTGTCGGACGGCTTTTTGAAGCCGAGTGCCAGGACGGACGTGAGGCCGAGAAGGGGCGCGATGGTCTCGCTGAGCCGCGGCACCTGCCCCGCCGGCGTGGTGCGGCTCGCGCTCAGCTCCATCAGGTGCGACGTGATCATGGCAGGTTTGGCAGACTTGCACACCAGCAAGAGAAGAAGTTCATTTTTTTCCAGTGCTTTTGTAACTTCATTGACTCCAATAGCAAGCTGTCTTCTGATAAGTATGTCAGTCCATCCTGGTTTTTGTTGGTGGCTTTCTGTTTCCTCTTTAGGGAGTTCATTGGTGCCAGCATCACACTTTCTTTCTGTTTGCTTTTTTGTAAAGGAACGTTTTTTCTTTCTTGGACTCTCAATCTTTTTAAGTCCAATATGTTTAATCCTTTCTTCTAAGGTCCCTAGTATAAAATGCATATCTTCTCCATCTATGGTTTTCCATTGGAAAACAAAGGGGTTATCTAGACTCGTTTTTACAGTGGTTTTCTTTGCTTTCCGAAGTGTTGCCGTCCCTTGCTGAACTACAGACATCCTGAGGTGGTTCTGGTTTTGTCCCTAAGAAAGAAAGAGCAAGACATTAATTCAAATACTGTACTGTGTGCTATGGACATTGTTACCACAGGCTTCTTCTGGGAATGCAGAAGAGAAACATCGTATGTCAGTGATACTGGCATCTATCAGCATCCTCACACTGACACCAATACTTCACACATCTTCCACAGGGCAGGTGTGGAGCTGCTTTTTTTTTTTAATAAATAAAAGCTGGACAGGACAGTAAGGCAATAGCAGTAACAACAGACCCTTCTAAAGCTGAACAAAAGCAGGAGGTATTACAGATGTAAAAAAGCCACAAGCTCAACCAAACAACAACCCATCCCTGGAATCACAGGTAGAAGGAGCACTCCATTTTCACTGTTGCACAGCTGCAGTGCCCCCTGTGACATGGGAGGGGAAAAAAAAAAAAGGCAAAAACTGAATCACAACATGAAACAAGTTCCTGAATATATTTAGTGTTTTTAGACATCTGTTTTTTCAGTCTTTAGTCCATCCCTTTGTGTTTTTCTGTATTTGGAAGGTATGATAGAAACTTGCAGACTCTTTAATTAAAAAAGTTATGCTTTTGGGGATGGAAGGCAATCCCCTACAGGCCTCCAAAATTTCAGAAGGGGTCTTTTGTGTCATCTGGACAATGCCTTCAGGGATGAGAAAAACTGAACAGGAGCAGAGAAAGTACAACTGTTCTTGCTCGGATTGATCGAGTCCAGAGTAGCAGTGAAGACATGAGGTCAAGCCTGATGACAGTCCCTGATAAACTGCAAAGCCCCCATGCTCCTGCTTGGGAACTAGTAATATCTTCATTGCAAGCTTACAGCATAAGCTCAGCTCAGGTTTCTGATCAGGGGAAACATGACATGACTCCCTCTTAGGTTTCCTAGTTACCCAAGAAGGAAGCCATACAGATTGCATTTACGTACAGCTCATGAGCATCTAAAGGCGACCACCCAAAAGATACCATTTTGTCATACCAGTTTTCTGTGTACTGGTAGTGAGCTACCTTGATAGAAAAAGGTAAATACCGTCTTCACTCCAGTATTCTGCCACTAAACAACATCTATCTGGATAGATTTTCATTCAGTAAACTCCTGTCTGAAGGACAGCAGGAGAAAGATGCACATGGTGTGATTCTTGGAGGCGGTCCAAAAGTTGGACTGGAAAGACCAGGAGTTGGATTTGATCATTCTTGTGAATTCTGTCCAGCTCAGGATAGTCTATACTCTATGATTCCATCTTGAACAGAATTGTATCAATGCAATGTGAACTGTTACCCAAAATGAAAGTCAAAACCAGTGAAGGAGTTTTCAGAGAACAGCAAAACTGAGTATTCCAAAATACGAAAAAACCACCATGGCACTCTTGAGTACTCTCAGAATAATCTATGAAATACCCTGGGCTACCTCATCAATGGTCCATCCAACCCACTTATCTGCCTCCACAGTGGAAACTGGAGACACCATCTGGGGAGGACAGGACTGGCATTCCCCTCACCTCCCAAGCACCCAGAATGGTTGCACCTGGGATGTAAGAATAAAGATGTGCCAATTTAACCTATTAGTCCTTTATGGAGCTATCATTCATGCAGTTATCTAATCCCTTTTGCTTACCATCACAGTGACAACCAAAAAGCGAACACGACTAAAAAGTGGAAATGACCACAAGAATTCTTATATGTGGCCGAGTTAGAATGGAAGCTTGTGATTGTTTTTTTAAAAAACGAGCTCTGGGTTATCGCTTTTAAAAGCTTTCAGTTAGGGATGCTCTGATGACCTTGGACAAGCAAAATCAGCAAGACATGTACGAGAAAAAAAAGCATGGAACATGTTCACAGTTCAAAGATTACATTCTTCTTTTCAAAATGGGCACTCCTGAGGAAAACAAGCGTGCAGGAATAAGGAAACAGAGCAATGAGTGAAAAAACGAACACTGAACTCCTCCACCTCGCACCACCGCCGCCACCCCCTCACTTCCGGCGGAAAGGAGATCGGGGAAACGCCGCTCACGTTCACCTCCGCCAAGAACTCTGTCCAGCCGCTTCCGCTCCAGAGCGCCCCGTGGGCTCCTCCAGCGCCTGGCAACAGGGAAACGCGGGTTAAGCACGGCCCCAGCACAACGCACTGCGTTTTCGCCGCCTCCCTGTGGCAGGGGCTCCACCGGGACCGCAGCACCCACTCCCTGCATCCCGGGCCGCCGCCCGCCGCCCCCCACCCACCGAGCACAGCGGGCCGGGCCGGGCCCAGGCGGCGCGAG